>JAASAO010000067.1:0-30354 GCA_017311375.1 Mytilus coruscus | reverse complement strand
AATTCATACCGAACGTCACCAGCAGTACGAGATCCTATTGTCAATGGTGGTTTTCAATGGAAAGACGAGTCAAGAGGTAATTCGAAGACAATAAGATCCGGGAAGCAGGCAACCTTTTTCAAATGATTTTTATGGATTGTTCTTATGTTGTGCTGTTACACCACTGTCCCAGGTAAGGGGGAGGGTTGTGTGCCCCAAAACATGTTAAACCCCGCTACATTCTATATGTGCATGTCGCACATGTCAGGAGACTGTAATTCAGTAGTTGTAGTTTGTTGCTGTGTATCATTTTTGTTTTTCGTTGATTGTTTTGTACATAAATCAGGCCGTTAGTTTTCTCGTTTGAATTGTTTTAGATTTGTCATTTCGGGGTCTTTTATAGCTTGCTATGCGGTATTTTTTTTCTCATTGTTGAAGGCCGTACGGTGACCCATAGTTGCTAACTTCGCCGCCATTTGGTCTCATGTGGAGAGTGGTCTCGTTGGAAATCATACCACATCTTATTTTTTGTATAGTGACGAGAATTGGGCGCAAGTGGTCAGCCAGTACAACGATATCAAGAGGACAGAAGCCATGTTATAAATCAGAGACATCATGGGATAAGACGATAAAGATTAAGCAGCACAAGATATAAAAAGGGGGAGAAAGTCATAAGAAAAACAATGCATGACATGTTGCAAGATGAACTAGAAAAGGAGAAGAAAAGGTTAGAAGGTGCACATGCAAGGCAATCGCAGTGGGTAAACGGGGAGGACGGAAAGAGGAACTTACTAGTCTACAATCACTTACTAGCGTAGTGAAATGAAAACAGACATAAACACCAGACTGCATACTGTAAACGAGGAACAACGGCTCAACAGTGGAATTTCATCAGAAAATACATCAGTAGATACGACTCGATCCTGTATGAAATGGCAGTCACACCAGAGCGAGAGAACTAATGACCTTTAGTGAGGAAAATGCCAAAGTTCATCCAGTTTGCAAACATTGAAGACATGTCTTCTGGTGGGTTTAACATGGCAGAAAAACTAGTATGTCAAGACCTAGTCCAGAGCACAGTGACTTGATCAGCATTTTGGTCTCTCAAGCTGGAAACGGTGGTGGTTTAAATGTTTGAAACATCTAATGCCGGTTTGTAACCGACTGAAAATGTCTTGGTGGTTTACCAGGGTACATAGATGCCTACAAGACATGTTGTTTGAACATACAGAACAAAGAATTAGGTCAGTCAAATGCCTGATTAATTATATGCAGATACCATCATCTGTAGTCAATCACAAGTATATCTCAATATTTATCATGGATAAAATCTCTATATTTGTTATGGATCGACCTAGAGATGTTAGTATTTTATATTCGTGTTGTCACTTTGAAACATTATTTGTTATGCGAATTTGAACTTGAATTAAGGATGTTTGTATTCTATCAGTAGGTCAGGTTGTGGTATTGAGTATGAACGAATTTTCAGATCACTAGATAAGTCCTGTACTATTTTTGAACTTGTTTTAAATATCTTAAAGTATATAATCTAGATGTTTTCAATCTTATATCTTCCCTAATCTTGCCTTAAACATTTCAGCTCATTTTATACTTTAAATTCTTCTTTGTATATGCAAATGCACACTTGTAATGAACATGTATTTATTCACAGAAATAAACTTTATTTATTTATTTATTTATTTATTTATTTATTTATTTATTTATTTATTTACAAGTTTGATCGTTTATATAAATATACATTGTTATTTCCAGGGCGGATCCAGCCATTTAAAAAAGGGGGTCCCAACCCAGGATAAAAGGGGGGGGGGGGTTTCCAACTATATGTCCCCATTCAAATGCATTGATCATCCAAAAAAAAGGGGGGTTCCAACCCCCGGACCCCTCTGGACCCGCCACTGTTTCCATTGTTTAATGCAATGTAGGCGTGCATATAATAATAATTTTGCAGCTGATTTAATAGTTTTAGGTAAATAAATTGAAGAAAAACTACGGTTTCTTATTGGTGCATTCTGAATAAAATTCGGATCTATCATAACTTTCATTCGTATACACCTCTGTCTTGCATTGTTCTGGACATAATATTCAATTTCATGTACAAAAGTATAGGTACATTCTATTAAGCAATTGTTGTGTTGCTCTTTTATATGTCTTTTGACACTCTGTTTTGAACAAAAAGATTTGTTACATATACTGTACAAAATGGGTTCTCAACTAAAATTTTAAATTATCATATGCTGTTATAGAAATTATTGATATCTTTAGAATTTTTATGATGACTTTGTGTTACTTTCTACAAATTTCACCATGTTCTTGGGAAGACTTAAGCTTTTTTTTATTTTCTATTAAATTGTTTTTTTTTATAGTATCAACCTATGCTAATCCTACTTCAAGCATATCATGGATTCATTTCATCACTATGGGTAGCAGATTCTGCTGAACGAATTTTATTGGTTCCAAAAAAATATGGGATGCCTATATAATTATTTCATTACCTTTTGTAGTTGAGAGGTTGTTTTATACAATTAACCACTATTATTTTTGTATGCATATAAAAAAGAAGATGTGGTATGATTGCCAATGAGACAACTCTTCACAAGAAACCAAATGCACAGATATTAACTACTATAGGTCACCGTACGACCTTAAACAATGATCAAGGCTCATACAGAATATTTTTAAAATGCGTAAGCAGATTATACAAAATAAATGGGGAATGTGTCCATGGGACACAAAATGAGATGTTGCCCCGCTTGCATATCATATAAAGTTAAAAAGGGACATAACTGAAGAACAGTAAAAGTGAAGATTTCAAATTTGTACTTGATCTGAGTTTTGTGGTAATAAGCATTGTATATAAGTTTCATAGCATTTGGTTGAGGCAACTTAAGTTAGAGAACGGAAACGAAAAATTTAGCAATTTTTCCAACTGTAAAGGGTCATAAATCTAGAACAGTTAAAGTGACACCCCCAAAATTCATACTTGATCTGTATTTTGTGTATAAGTTTCATACAATGTGGTTTAGCCAAACTAAAGTTAGAGAACGGAAACGAAAAATTTAGCAATTTGTACAATTGTAAAGGGGCAGAACTCTAGAACGGTTAAAGTGACGCCACCAAAATTCAAACTTGATCTGTATTTTGTGGTAATAAGCATTGTGTATAAGTCTCATAACAATTGGTTGAGGCAAACTTAAGTTAGAGAACGGAAACGAAAAATTCAGCAATATTTCCATTTGTAAAGGGACATAACGCTAGAACGGTTAAAGCAACACAACCAAAATTCAAACTTGATCTGTATTTTGTTGTAATAAGCATTTTTTATAAGTATCATAGCATTTGGTTTTGGCAAACTTAAGTTAGAGAACGGAAACGAAATATTCAGCAATTTTTCCATTTGTAAAGGGGCATAACTCTAGAACAATACAAAGTGACATACCCAAAATTCAAACTTGATCTGTATTTTGTGGTAATAAGCATTGTGTATAAGTTTCATAGCATTTGGTTGAGGCAACTTAAGTTAGAGAACGGAAACGAAAAATTTAGCAATTTTTCCAACTGTAAAGGGGCATAACTCTAGAACAGTTAAAGTGACGCCCCCAAAATTCATACTTGATCTGTATTTTGTGTATAAGTTTCATACAATGTGGTTGAGCCAAACTAAAGTTAGAGAACGGAAACGAAAAATTTAGCAATTTGTACAATTGTAAAGGGGAATATCTCTAGAACGGTTAAAGTGACGCCACCAAAATTCAAACTTGATCTGTATTTTGTGGTAATAAGCATTGTGTATAAGTTGCATACCATTTGGTTGAGGCAAACTAAAGTTAGAGAACGGAAACCAACTTTGGGACGTACGGACATACAGACGGACAAGGGTAAAACTAAATGCCCCCTCCGCTATGGTGGGGGCATAAAAAATATGGAAATAGCATCTTTATCTTTGCAGGATGCTGATATGGCTTTATAAAGTTCCATATTGAACACACCAGCATTTATATTCTGGCATCTAATATATATATAATTTTTTATATATAGACTTCGATATACTATTTTGATGCTGGCATCCCAATTATATGCATGCAGACTCAACTTACTGTTTGGATGCTGTCATCCCTTTAAAATAAATTGGATGTTCATCCATTAGAGTTAATCTCCAGGATGCTTCTTTGGATGCTGGCATCTGTTTCTGTGAAAGCTGATGGTCGTTTTGTTTAAAGGCTGACAACTTTGCATTAAATATTTCTTTATGTATATATATTTGACCAAGTGACTTAAGTTGAATCGCTCAATTGAAAAGTCTTTTATCTTTAAAAAAAAAAAGTCGAATATTTGGTGTTTGTTTATTATCTATATCAAATATATATAGGAAAAGCGTATACATCTAAAACTGGTGACTTTTATTGTAATGAATTACAAAAATACAAATACAACGAAACTGTATATATACAATATTATATTGTATCAAAGAGTGTTTGGAGTTACTGAAAGTGAGCTTAACCTCATAGCCTGCTGAAATGATATCATACACATACACTCTACAATTCGGATTGGTGACTGCACTTTATCACAGAGGCACATTCAGGCGGGGGCGTGGCGGGCGTGTCCCCCCTCTAAAATTTGCAAAGCATGGGTTGTCTTCAGCTTAATAAAGAATATTTCAATAATTTTACCTCACTCGGGGAAAATTTAAGTTTGAGCCCCAAACCTAAATTCCTGGATCCGCCCCTGAATAAGGTGCTTCAAGTGAAGTTTGTTAGCCTACACTATAATTTTGTGTCTATGCAAAACCCCTATTTTTAAATAAAGTCGAACCTCGTTGTGTCGAACTCGGTAGTGTCGAAAACTCGGATGAGTCGAAGTAATTTCTCGGTCCCGGTAAAATTCCCGTTTGATCAATGCATAATTACCTCTGATGAGTCGAACTCGGTTGATTCGAATACTCGGTTAAGTCGAGTAAATTTTATAGTCCCGTCGAAGTAAAATTAATGTAAATTGACCCCGATGTCTCGAACTTCGAAAGTAAGAATTTTCGAAAGACGCAGACCTAATGATAAAAATTCAAATCAGATCTATTTCTTATGTCACCTAATCATTTTCAAAAGAGATTAAAGCCGAGTAAACATACTTGTTTGTATAACAGTTAAAATGATATGTTTATGGTGACTGCCAATTAACACCTTTGTTGATCGTTCAAGCGGAATGTTAGTGCGTTGAACATTTTTCACCCGAGATAAAAACGAAACGAATTTAAATGACCCAAGCCGAGATTAAATGAATCGTTAGATTTAAAACTCATTAATTACAATAGATAAAAGGATTAGGACAATTATAATCAATTCATGATAATTTAATGGAAAGCAGACGACCTCATCACAGACCGTTCAGAACTTATTTCGTGCCGCGAGTGATTTCAAAATTTATAGCGACTGACCTTTGTAAATATTTGTGTAGACTATTGATTTTATTTGTGCATGATTTGTATCTGTACTTGTGTTTTTAATTATTATGAAGGACCAAAAATGGAGATTGAATACACAATCACAAAGTGTCATATAGAAATAAAGGCACACTGTTCATTGTATCTAGTTTACATAAATCTCACACCGTATTTCATGCATTCAAAATTTATGACGACACACTCGACCTCGGATGAGTCGAACCTCGGATGAGTCGAATACTTTGGTCCGGTCCCTTCGACTTCGACACAACGAGGTTCGACTGTATATATTGGTATTAAATATATAAGATATCATAAGGAGATCTGTTTTCCCCAGTTGCCTGCATAAAATAATACATGTACCACTTTGATAACAATGCAAAATATTTTTAATTTTTATTTCAATTATCAGTACTGGTCTCTTTCATCTGTACGTACTGAATATTGTCAATATCATTGGACTTGCTGTATGCAACTTCCATGCGTTGGCACATCATGTCATGATCTATTTTCATTTCAATCACAAAACTTACATCTTCTTTATTAAGATCATTGTTAAGCTTCTGTCTTTTTTCTGTATTTGATATTTATCAATCATTTAATAAAATCAGTTACATGAACGAGAGCTTTTTAACTTTCTTTATTGTTTATTGCTAATCTGAAATCAGCTGGAATCGTAAATGATCATGATGATCTGGTGCTGTTTGGATGTTTCTTTGTCTAAATTCAACCTGTCCAGTAACTATAAAGTGTTATGATACATAATACACAACACATAAATAGTAACCAGAAAGGTACAACCACTGCTTCAAAAAATGCTGAAACGAGAAATGACAATCCAATATAGTTTTCAATACACATAAATATTCTGACCAATATAAATGTTTAAAGAAATGGCTTAAAATTAGTTTCTTGTTGCTTACATCTTTCATCCACGACAATTTGGGCTCATATTTGTCTCTATGGCAATTATACCACACCTCCTTAGTTTTACAATCACATTAAAATTTAATCTGACCACAAGGAATCAATGAGTCTATATTCTTCATATAAACTGTTATCACAGAGATATGTCTCGCCTTTTTGTAATTTTGATTATGCAAATGTTGAAATCAAAATAGCAATACTTCAACATCTTACACAATTTATGCAAATATTCAAAGTCAATGAACCATGACTGAGTTACATGGCTAAACGATCTCCATGTAAATGAGATGTGCCAATGTTAATACAACTGCATACCAAATACCATTGACTTATTATAAGTCGTTCCCAAACCTAAACACAAACATTAACTTGTAAACTATGTAAAATTTTCAAAGTCAATGAACCATGAAGAGGGGGTGGGGCTATATAATCTCCATGGAAATGATACTTGCAAATGCCAATAAATTTGCATACCAAATATCATTGACTTAACATTAACAGTTCATCTTAAACTAATCTAATCACAAACTAATACATGTAAACAAAGCAAAAGTTTCATGCGATAGACCATGACTGAGGGGGCGAGGCCAAATATTCTCCATGGAAATGAGATGTGCCAATGCTAATACAACTGCATACCAAATATCATTGACCTACCACTAGTGGTTCCCCATAAACTGACCTAATCACAAACTAATATATGTAAACTAAACAAAAGTTTCATAGACCATGACTGAGGGGACAGGGCCAAATAATCTCCATGGAAATGAGATGAGCCAATGCTTATACAACTGCATACCAAATATCATTGACCTACCACTTATGGTTCACCATAAACTAGACCTATCACAAACTAATACATTGTTGACGCTACCGCCGCCAACGCCGGAAACAGCATACATATGTCTCGCTTTTTGACTTCGTTAAGGCGAGACAAAAATTGAAACGGGACATTTACTTTACCTATTATTGTCTGATACCCAAAATCTAACAACATGGTTAGATTCAGAATATAAAAAAAAACACCAAAAATTTAATTTTAGTTGAAATCAAAAGTTTAATTTTGGACCCTTCAAACCTTAATATGGACTTATTTGAAAACAGGGCCTAAAATAAAAAATCTAAATGCACAATATTATAAGATTCAGCATATCATAGAGCCGCAATAATTCAGTTCTTGATGAAATTAAACAAGGTTAAATTTTGGACCCTTTGGACCTCAAAAATAGAATAGAATACGTCTGACCCCACAAATGAAAAGTGATTGTTCTATGACGTCAATAGTTCAAGTGTCACAGATCATCAGGTCACGTGTTCTAATATCCAAATAGTGTCTATTGTCTCCTGGTACAAGGAAAATTCTTCCTTACAAACCTGAAAATCAGTAATTCATGGAATTTATTTTGGTTTATATGGCTTGTGAGGCATTCTATCAGGACAATTTCAGTCTTCGAAAAGCTTCTTCATATCTAGACCGAAAACCAATCTTTTATCAAATTTCTTATGCTTTACATTGCTTGTATTAAAATTGTAAGGCTTTCTACCAGTGATGGAATTTACTGGGCATGCTGGTGTACATAGTACATGTAGGTCATATGTCTAATGGTGAACAAATTAATTTAGCTAACCTGATTTTTATGTAGGGCTTGTGGTTAACCTTCTTGCTGCGGGGGGATACATGTTTCCGCACCAGCTATGCCAAAGGGACACATATATATGTCAATGTTTTTATTTATGCAAGCTTCTCATCCTTTCTGTATCTCTTTCAAATCAAATCCTGAAAAATTAAATAGTTAATATTTTTCTTCAATGGGTCCCAAATGAAACGGTCATATATCGAATGACGACAGACGTCATTGTTTGGCATGTGGCGTCACAGACGTCGAGCTGTCGTATTTTATGGCACACGAAATGCAACTGTAACGGGAGTGAAGTTTCCTTCTGGCTTCGCTGTCTTCCCGTTGTCTAACCCAAGTTCTGGGATATTGGACAAACTACGATATAAACAGAATGTTTATTTGAATAAATACATGGTTGAAATATACAAGTCATACAATAATGACATATAAAAAGATACAAAAGTACGGTGGTAGCTAGTCTACATGTAGTCCAAATAATTATGACGTCTTGAAAGGCTATTATATTTTTTTTTCTTGACGCCTTACATCGACGTCATAACGCCGAACTCGTATTTTCAGTTGGACTTTGAGAGGGAATTTACTGCTTTATTGAAACGTTTAGCTGATTTCTCCTTAAGATGCTTCATTTTAGGAGTATAAAATATATTTTTGAACCAAACTCGGTAAAATTTGACGGACCTGAATTTCCGGATAATATCAAACAAAGGTTCCGGAAATTCGTATCTGTCAAATTCTACCGAGTTTGGTGCAAAAATTTATTTTATACTCTCCTAAAAGGAAATCAGATAAACGTTTTAAAAAAAGCAGTAGATAATCGTCCGCCTCGGATGGAATTGTAACTTATTTTATTATTACTGTACGGATTTATTGGAAAAATTTTGCACAAACAAACACACAAAAGGTAAGAGATTTTATATATGCAAAAATTTTGAGCCTTCAATGAAAATTTTATGGCTAAATTGGGTCTCCAAGTTGAGAGCAAAATATGCTCTCAAAGTCCAACCGAAAATGGTGGCTTCAGCATTATGACGTCGCAGGAAGGCGTCAAAGCAAAAATTTAAAATAGCCTTCCAAGACGTCATAATTATTTGGACTAGTCTACATGTTGCCTAAAATGTACGAGCCAAAGTATGAGCGTCTGCTCATTTCAAATCCTCTTGTAGACTGCCCTAAGACCCGGTGAGTGACGTCATATTTATAGTTCCTAGGGACAACAAGCCCGGTCGGGACATCAGGCACGTGCAAGAACAGGAAGTAACCCGATGAGAATTTACGTGGCCGGTCTCGGGACAAATATTTGTGGAACTATAAATAATGCTAACTTTAACCAATTTCCCCAATATAATAAACGTAACAAGTAAACAAAGTGACCACCATCACACAACCATAAAAACTACCGGCAGCAAGAGGGTTAATCGTATGTAGAGACATAGTCTTGGTGGGGTGTCACCTGGTCTGAGACACGTGCATCAGATTTTTGTCAAATCTATTTATTATGATAGGATAAATATTTTCAAAATAAATGAAAAGGGTACTGGATGATGCTCACCGCTACAACAAAAATATCGAAGTGCTATATGCACATATCGTCGGCCAAAATGAACGACATGTCCTATAATCAGTCAGTGTTTTTAAAACTTCTGGAAAATATTGACGGAAATGAGGGATGAGTAGTGAAAAATAAATGAAAACGGAAAGACTCTGATTCCAAAAACGGATGTTAGATATACTACATATATTTGGGTTGATATTATAGATATATACGATATAAACATTTTTGTCCAATTTCCCATGTTTAATAAATAAAATGAGACGGTATTTACCTTACAGCTTCTTTTTCCGGCGATGCTGGAATGCATAAACAAGATAAGTGTCTTTGACCTACTTTATCTCTTTATTCGGATTCTTGCGGGTATCTTCTCAAAGTTCAACGGGAGTATTCGGAAATCTCATGACTTTTTATAGCTTTAACGTATTTCCCAAATCATTTATTTATTTAGTATATTTATATATAATTTATTTATTTATTTATTTATTTATTTATTTATTTATTTTAATCTGTCTATTTATTTATTTATTTATATTAAGCCTACCCCAAATAGACTTTACACTAGTACTTTTGGGGCCCTTTATAGCTTGTTGTTCGGTGTGAGCCAAGGCTCCGTGTTGAAGGCCGTACATTGACCTATAATTGTTTACTTTTATAAATTGTTATTTGGATGGAGAGTTGTCTCATTGGCACTCACACCACATCTTCCTATATCTATTTGTAAGCTTTTGCCATCTTAAAGTCAGTCGTCTGTCATGACGGCCAACTTAATCTTACTTCTGTGAAACTCGAAAAACCGTCTTTAAATAGTAAACTAAAACGTTTGTCCGACCATTGACCCTTTTTCAAACAAACATGGACATAATGGTTAGAACATTTGAGGAAATAAATCAAAGTGCTGGATAGCACCTCTGGGAAGTTTGCAACTGTAGATGTGTATTTTTTCAAATAGGTTATAGATGTGTATTATTTTAAATATGTATTCAATCACAGCTTTGATATTTTTAACTAAACCATTTTCTTTTTTTCATAAAAGTTTGTCATATAAAATTTTGATATTTTCTATTGCAACCTTGAACTGTTGTTCTAAAATAATCAAATATACAATAAGCTCTGTTAATTTCTTTATGTGCCCATGCCATATCTAGGGCCTGTGATTTTATAGTATTTTTTTCCATTCGTAACTGGGCATAACCCTAACTACAACAGTAAAATGACGGCACCGAAATTCAAACTTGATCTTGGTGTTGTGGTTAAAAGTATTTTGTATAAGTTTCGTAACATTTGGTTGAGGCACACTAAAGTTAGAGCACGGAATTGAAAAAAAATCGTAAGTGTTCCGCGGAACCCGGTGTTTCGCCTACTTTTGCTGTTAATCGCAGGCTCAACAAAAATGAGGAAAAATTAATAAAAATATTCCTCTCTATACTATCTTTTGATTGTAAGAAGCTTCTGTCCAAGTTTGGTAAAAATCCAGGATAGTTTATGAATCTAATAAATGTTTTAAAAAATAACTGCATACTGTATGTAATGTTAACTGGAAGAAAAGCTAAGTCCATTAAGTAAAATACGGAAAAACAAGAACAAAATCTTAACTAAATTTCCTTCTAGATACTAGCTTTTGATCATAAACAAGCTTTTGTCCAAGTTTGATACAAATCCAGGATAGTTTAAGAAAGTTATTAAAATTTTAAAACTTTAGCCACAGAGTGAATGTAATGTTTCCTGGCAGAAAACCAAGTCCATTTATAAGTAATATACTGAAAAAATGGATTTTTTTTACAAAATTTACTTCTGGGTACTATTGTATGATCATAAACAAGCTTCTGTCCAAGTTTGGTAGAAATCCAGGATAGTTTAAGAAAGTTATTAAATTTCAAAAACTTTAACCACAGAGTGAATATTTGTGGATGCCTCCGCCGCCGCCGCTGAAATGTAGGATCGCTATGTCTCGCTTTTTCGACAAAAGTCAAAGGCTCGACAACAATCAGTTTTTAAATTTGTAAAGGGGCATAACTGTAAAGGGGCATAACTCTAGAACAGTAAAACTGACGCCACAAAAACTCAAATTTAATCAGTGTTTTGTGATAATGAGCATTGTGTATAAGTTTCATAACATTTGGTTGAGACAAACTAAAATTAGAGATCGTAAACAAAAATTCAAGCAACTTTTCATTTGTTAAGGAGCATAACTCTAGAATTGTAAAATCGACGCCACCAAAATTCAACTTGACCTGTGTTTTGTGGAAATAAGCATTGCGTATAAGTTTCATACAATTTGGTTTAGGAAAACTAAAGTTAGAGAACAGATGGGATGTACGGACGTACATACAAGTAAGGGACGTAAATACTTACAGAAGAAAAAGGGTAAAACTTAGTACGGTGGAGACATAACAATAGCAGTATGACGACATGAATAAAAAGTTTATATACACTAGATTCATAGAGGTGCTAGTAACCCCGGCTGTAACACATTTTATAGTTGATGCTGTGAAATTTAGCATTGAGACAATAACATTTGAGATTTTTGGTTTGTCATAATTATTTGGACTAGCACTAAGAAAAAGAAAGTCATTTTCCTATTACATGGACAGATTTTATTTACAGCACTTGTCTTGATACACTGAGTTATTCTAAGTAGAAGCTGACTTGTCTGCCTTATATATCCTTGTAACGATTTGTGTACAAATGTAATTGTTAATCGTAACGCTGAGGAGGCTGCGATATGTACGAACTGTCGTTCAGTCAATGTTTTTCAGCTGTCAGTTTGACCCACGTGACTGAGCATGCTGGACGAGTGAAGGTCCTTAAATCCACATTGGAATGTGAAATAGCTAGTATTTAAATAGCGGAATTTAAAGTTTTCAAATGTTTTGGCATCAAAACATTCTGATCGATGTTTTAACAAAACATGCACCTTTCTATCATAGCCGGTATTTACCTTTACTCATCGATGGCGTGTGACATAAGCCATATGATTATCGAGTATTTCTGTCACCTGTGTATAATTGTTCAATCAAACTTTTATCACTTGTCAATTATCCGAAGGCTTGGTCAAAACATATCAGTAATGTCAGCCATACGGGATTCTTTCGATACACTCGGACTTTTACTTATTTAATAATAAACATTTGTAAATATCGTACATAGTAAAAAAAGCGCGGGAAAATGTTCATTCATGAAATATTCATGAATGAATTAAACGCTGTCTCGCGTAGATTTCTTTGATTTTCTCTTCAGCGCATGGAAGATCCGCGAAGTAGTGTTTGTGATAGTTATTTTCAAAATGAAGTTAAATTCATCTGAACTGTCGATGAACATTCATTCCTTTTTTATTCAAGCTGTAATCTTTTCAAAAGGACTCAAAATTTCAAAAGAATCTTCTTACAATCAGTATTCAAACACTAGTACTACATTATCTTGGAGCAGAACATTTGCGATAGTCTGTCACCGGAAGTTTGAGGCCGACGCCTAAGGAAAGTATTGCTATAGCAAACTTCCCAAAAAATCAATCAAAACATTTGAAATTCCTGCAATACACCAATTGCTATCAAAATGTGTGGACATCTATTACAATTGTGATCCCTTATATGTATTATGTATGATAACCCCAACCATTTTCAAACATAGTCTCCACTTTACCTAAAAAGAAATTTTGACAGCATATTCAATAAATATTGTATACAATCTTGCAAAAAACATAATCCTACCAATCTATAGGTTATAAAACCTTTATACAATTAAGAACCTTTCTCAAAAAAGGAAATACAAAATATATACTAGTCAAAGAAAACAGACAATGTCATGGCCAAAAAGAAAAATGAGGAAAAGACAAACAAAGAGCTACAAAAACTACACAGAAAACTAACGACTAAGCAATACCAACCTCACCAATACCAAAGGTAAATTCAGGTGCTCCGGAATGATAAGAATATCCTGATCCATTAGTTGCACCCGTCGTGTTGCTCATAGCAAGTAAAAGACCATTCGCTGATTTTATAATAGAGGAAAGGAGGACACAATTATAGCTGGGCCAATTGGATCATGTTCATGGTCATCTGTTACACAGATATTCCATAACCGGCAACCAAATCACGATGGCGTCCGCAAAACTTGGATGACTTTAACTCATCATTAGGAACATTTAATTCAAGAGCTTCCTTGTAAACACCAACTCTCATAAGGAAATTAAGATAGGTAACACTTATGTAATTGCAGAACATTTGCAATGGAAGAATTTTCAAATTATGATTACATTTAAAAACGGTCTTTTATAGCAAATCAATAATAAAACTATTAGGTAAACTAACATGAGGGATACTAAATTATAAGCTGTAAACTTAGTAAGTTGTTACAGCACATATGCAATAAAGATATTGTTACGTTAAAAAAAAGCAAATCAATAATAATACAGTAAGTCAAATAATACTCCGTTCCCCAGCAGCAATACCCCGTTTCAGCAGAGGTCGGAAGCGGTGGTGATGGTGGCGGAGACGGTGGTGGCGTTGGCGATGGTGATGTTTTTAATTTTATTCAAGTTTGTTTATACTTGTTAACGGCGGAAATCTGGTAGACAAAAATACGTGGTCGTTCTTTTAACAAGAAATCCAGAGCTTATCATCCGTCATCGTAAATTCAATTTTATACAGTTTTAAGGAATTTTTGTTTTTCGACTGTGATTTCTGCGATTTCCTACGAGTGCGTAAAACCAATTACTGTATACTACTTACCACAAGCAAGCTAACCGAGCTTAACTAGCTGATATAAAATCATGCCGTTCTGTATATCGTAAACAACTGACCCAACCTACTTAATATTTCAGAATTACAAATAACTATTTCAGATGATATGCATCTATACTTAAACATCGATGGCTGAACTTCATAGAAGATTTCATATAGCAATGTCAAAACAGTACAAGAAGACAAAACTCTTGTGCAATGCCCAGAGTAAAACTGGACAAAACTGAAATGGACAAAAAAAAATGTTGCTACGAACTGTAAATCAGGAATTGATGTTATTACGACTCAATTGAAAAGGCGTCACAGAAAAGTGAAACCAAAAATAAACAAAATTCAGTTAATTTTTACAAATTCATGTATTTTGTATACTTCGTTAATTTCAGTCAGTTCCGACTGAATTTTTAAGTTTATAGTCCAAGTGTGTCCAATGAATAACGTTAATTCCAAAGTTTACATTTTGATAAATCCAATAGTTAACTAGCAGACCGTGCGCATATATTATTCACAGTTAGTAATGTTGCCCAAAGATCTACTGATGAAAATATGTATAACTCTTATAAATGTAATAGTACTGAATAATATTTAAAAATGGAATGAGATCTGTTCTCTGAGTGTCTCTATATATTTACTGATTAAATGGCAACACTCTAGGATGGTTTAAAGTCCAGGTTTAAGTTAAATCAGTCAAATATGAAGTAGAAAAGACACTTCTAGAATATTATGTAACTATTTTCATTGTTCATCATATATGATATTCGTCAAGCGTGACACATTATGTGAATTTTGGGAGAAATTCGTTTGCGCCAAAAATGCGTCCTTTTGCGCCACTAGTTTCAAAATTACCTAGTACCATTTATGCCAAAAACAATGGTATACCGTTGCGCCAATTTATTTTTAATAAAAAAAAAATACACACAACAATTAATGTCTTCACTTCTCCTTTTAGCCGGGTATACGAGTTTACATTGGTGAAGCGAAGCGGAAGTACTTATATGATTTATTACAAACTTATCTAAACTTTTCCGTTGATAAATTTATAAACTATTAAGAAACTAAGGTTCCAACTACCTAAATATATGTTGACCTTAGATTAGTTTTGCTATTTAGATCCTTTTTGCTCATATAGCTCTTTGCGTGTTTACAAAAGTGCGTGTGTATGTCTTATACATCTTTGGCCTTCAAATAGTCCCATTTATTCCATAAATTATTTGTTTCAGTTACCATAATAAATATATGTAAAGGTAAATTGGCGCAAATGAATTCCGTAAATTGGCGCAATTGATACATTTGAAAAATAATATTTGGCGCAAATGATACCGCGAAATATCTGTCAAAAATCGAATTTGGCATATATTTGAAAAGTTCGCGCATCATAATGAACATGTGTTCTACCTTTCAAGTTAATATGTAATTAATTTCATGTTAAACTACCTTAAACCAAAACTTCAATAGGATACGGGACGCACAGATCGAAAAGAAATAATCTCTCCTACTATTGTGGGTAGAAATAAACGTGCTAGACAATCTTCCACGCTGGACAAACATCAAAATCATATGACAAGCTCCACGTCACCCAATACTCTTATAAACAACATTTATCGTGGATTTTTCTACTTTATACAGGTTCATAGCTGACTATGCGGTATGGGTTTTGCTCATTATTGAAGGCCGTACGCTGACCTATAGTTGTTAACTTCTATATCGGTTGGTCTCTGTTGGGGAAATGTCCCATTGGCAGTCATACCACATCTTCTGATTTTTATATCTATTGAGATATATTTATTTCAAAGTAAATTCTTTATATTACGAAAGTTATTGCTTTATCGATATATTCGATTGAAATATTTCTATGTTTTGATCATAAAAAGTCGACATTTCTTGTTTTAAGCAATAATTATTGTTTGGCATTCGAAGTACCGATTAGATACCAGAAGTAGATTTTAATAGGTAAATAAAAGTTTTCCTTATTATGTTATTAGGCCATTTGAGTTGAGAAATATATGAATAATAAACTTTTGACCCATTTAAGCTTCCATACTATGAAAAGATGCTAGAACAAATCAAAATAGGTACAACTTTCCAAGTACTGAGCTGAAATAAAATGTGTAGATTGAACGAAACTGTGTTGTTTAAATAATTTCTAATTATTTTCAAATTCTAATAAAATAATTGTGTTTGTTAAATTTCACAAAATCTAACTTCCCCGTGAGAACACAAGAAAGCAAAAGATAAATTATCGAATTTTACCTTCAAAACACATTTTACTGGTTGGAAATAAAAGTTAATAAACATTTAAATCATGTACATACACTTAAAATTAGTTGAAAAGAGCGTCTATTGAAATTAAAATCAGTGATCTGCAACCAGTTTTATTATTTACCTTCATAAAACTAGGTAAAACTTGCATACATGCCTAAGGAAGTCGACTTGTCTACGGTAAGTATTTAAACATTATAACACAATAAGAAAAAAAATCATAACATACAATTTAAAAGAAATAGAAAATTTAACATTACTTGGTGATCAAATAAGAAATTGCTTATGAGTTTATTTAGAATCAGAAGACTATAAATCATTACTTCAACCATCAGCTGGAATACAGACAAATTGAAGTATATATAAGCTGAGGAGGAGAGCGATTGCTCTTTTTGTTTAAAGCAAGATTATAATAGTGAAGTCGATCTGCCACTTTCTAAATGATAATAGGCTAGAGGGACCCTGATTTTTTTTAGGTTCTATGAGCTCATTTATTTAGTTATTTAGAATGAACAGTATTATATTGCTATTCTTCGTCTTGATCACTGCGATAGTTTCAACGATGAGCTGAAGAATTCATCTAGCAGTAAGATCAAGGCAATATCAAGTAGCATTGACATGAGCTACATATTTATATATACATGTATATAAATACAGATGTCTTAAGATTTATGCAACGATACTTATAAAAGATAAAAAAAATATGCGGACAAGATGAAATGAAATCGTATTGAAAGATATTTTGGCACAAGAAATGGCCTCCATCAGTGTCAGTCCCTTTTCAAAATGTGATTAAACGATGAGTTCTTTGTGTGGTAATAGAGCGTACTCATTCATACAGGTAATCTTGAAAGTCATATGAAACTTCAAATTAAAAAAAAAAGTTGAATATGTTTTATATACTTGAAAGGCTAAGTTTTACTATAAAACAAGTGTACGGGATCTTTCTTGTAAAAGAAAATCATATATCTTATCAAAATCTTCATAAATGTACTGCTATTGAATTAATTTCTTCCCGTACTCTTAGTGCCAAAATTTTCCCGTATGTAGTGATCCTAACTACGAGACTTCTCGTTAGAACTTCGACCACCGCACAGCGCAAGTGCGAGCGGAAAACCGTGATTAAAGAATGCAAACAAACTTGCACTGGAAGGTAAATAGTAATAATTGATTCTTAAAGAACAAATAAAATACACCAAATCATTTGACAACTGTCATGGAAAAGTTTAATTTACAAATGGGAAAGCATGGAAAATATAAAAAAAAATATCATGGCTCTATCATTTCACTTATTTTTCATGTGCTCCACGTGCCCGTCGTTTCAGTATTTTTTCCCCTGGAGACCTTATTTGTTGATATATAATGTGACTGTTTTGTGCATTTAATATTTAAGCATATTTAGCTATGTTGAAAGACGTGCCTAAAAGTAAATTATAAAAACACGAGTTGTTAAGTTTCTAAGAAAACCTATAATTTTCCTCTGCTTTTTGGCATAACGGATGCAATTTGGGTACTCAGTGCAATTTGGGTACTGTGACGTTACCGTCATTAAGAACTTTATTCAGTCACATTTGAAATGGCGACATTATTTAGGAACTTAGATAATTTCTAGTATTATGCTATTGTGATAAGTAAGTCAAATATCACTGGTGGTGAAGACCCTTTGAGATAATTTAACTAGGAAGTGACTGATAACATCAAAATCAGGGATAACTGTTCAGTTCAAAGGTAAGACGATTAACATTATTTTTTTGAAATTTTGTTTGCGGTTTCAAAAATTTCTTTTTCAGTCCCCTCCTTTTCCCTGGTGCAATATGACATCCTTGTTCAAACGAACTCGCTCTCATACTGATGAATATATCCGCCTCGATATACTTCGAATCAGTCGTTATAAGAGAGAAGACGTTATTAAAGTCAAAATATATTTTATTGGCGAAGTAAGATCATGGCTTCTGTCGGTTACCAACCCATAAATAAAGGGTCTTTGGGCAACCGTAAATTAGATGCAAATTCAAAATGCAAATCAAATCATTAAAATAAAATAGATAAATAAAATTCAAAATTCAAATAAAAACTAAAATGAAATGAAATTTTGAAATAATGGGGTGCTGAATTGAACCCTGGCAACAGATGTCCAAAATCAACACGAGAAACTACGTTTGGGGTGGAAATGAAGATTACATGGATTAATGTTCTGAATTAAATAATAATATAGTGATAAATCAAGTTCATCGGTACTGGTGCAGCCTATAAAGTCCGCCACTAAACAAGTTCAAAAACATTCATTTCATAAAGAATGTTTTGGAACTTGTTACCGCCAACCAGTACCATAAATTGAGAGTCGATATAACTCGGATTGTAATATTCTGTAACAACAAGAATCTGACCGCAGTAACTACTAGCTAACAGATTCCCGAAGCCAATGACCAACTTCGCCGTTTGATGGACAATAAATGGATGATAATAGCATAACTAGATAATAAATGGTGAAAATTGATAAAAGCATAACTAAAATTGTGAAGTCTTGTATAAAATTAGATAAATTCCAATATCTGACTAATAAACTATAAATTATTTCTTCTCACTGTAGTTTGGTTCAATCACTTATTTGGAATCTTGTTCTTGTATTGCAATCTTGGTAACATTGGGACCAAGCAAATTTGACTACGGTAACAAATCTTGGAGAAAATCAATACCGCTTATAAGTTAAGTCCTATCGTATAGAACGGTTAATCCGATGTCATGTCAATTTTAGTGGATTACTTAACATTGCGGGGTTCTTTGAGAATGAGCATACGATTAGTTTATCTCTTTAATTAAAGTACCTCATAACACATTGACCTTGCTAACAAATTGAAATAAAAAATGTATAAGAGAACACAAGCATAAGCAACTACAAACTTCCGAGCACAAACGAAGTCATGTTTTGTGATTGAAAATCCCACTATCATATCGCGCTTTTGAAAACATGAAAGATCTTAAAATTGACAATCAATCAATAATCAGCTCCAGATTGATAATTTACAATATAGACAAATAATTAAAATTGATATCATAACAGATAAAGATATTTGACTTGCCAACTGTTCTGTTGGTAATCTGATGTATGATTAATACTTTTATATTACCAATGACTGAATTTGACTTTTACCATCAGAAAAGATAAAAACAAGAAGATCTGACATGAATGTCAATGAGGCAAAAACGTAATGGCGGGGTCGTAAACAACTATAGGCCACCGTATTGCTTTCAGCATTGAACATAGTACATACAGTATAATAGCAATAAAAAGCCCGGCAACAATCCAAACAAGAAAACAAGGCCATATTTAAGTATAAATCAATTGAATGTAAACAAGTATAAAAGACTGCGAGAAACAACAAGTTTGTGAGAACTAAGCCCTCCCGTAGCCGGGGACAGTGGTTAACAACACAACATAAACCAAAGTTGAGGTAGGTTTGACTCATCAGAACGACACAAAGCACAATGAAGAACTAACAAATAGACTAAAGACACCAATTTCCCTTCCAAGAGTACTCGCAGTTACTGAAAGCTAGTTCAGAGCTAATTAAAACTAGTAAATGAATCATGTTGCCCAGACAAAAACTTTTTAATCTAAGGTGCAGTTAAGATCCCCCAAACAAATAGCCGATGGAATATTTGCTGCCTTCAGCGCGCTCGTCAATACATTAAAACTGAAATCGTGTTAAATTCTGTTTTTTTGTTTTTTTTTTGTTTTGTTTTTTTTGTTTTTTTGTTTTTTTTCTGGTATTTCTTTGTTTTTTGTTTTATTGCATATCATGTGAATGGCGTTCGACGACAACTGTTATCCCAAATCATTAATGACTGCTTACAAAAACGAATATTCTCTAAAATACGTAAATACATAACATTCAGTGTGTAACAGTTCACAGTATTTAACCCAATTTCGTTGTTTCTCTTTCAGATAACAAAATCGTATTAATTAGCAGTTTAACA
Organism: Mytilus coruscus; assembly: GCA_017311375.1. Lineage (NCBI taxonomy): Eukaryota > Metazoa > Mollusca > Bivalvia > Mytilida > Mytilidae > Mytilus > Mytilus coruscus. The sequence goes on along the minus strand of JAASAO010000067.1, from coordinate 9,825 downwards.
GTCTGAGATATACGCTACTATTAAATCTAAATCAAAAGGCCAATAAAATCAATTTATCAATTACATGTAGCTATAATGCAGACTACTATTTGAACTTGTCTTGACCTCTGTAATGATATGAATAAGATTAAAGAAAACCATTAACCCAGACAATTAACTCGCTGAGGTTGTAAATTTGTATCAACAATTTTCAGACGAAATTTTATCAATGATATAAACATCTGGTGATAATGTTTGTAAAGGTAACTTGCAATTCAGAATAGTGTATACTATTTCTTCTCTATTCGTTATTAATGCTAATTAAAAGATTATGAATTTTCTAACAAAACAACTAAACTTAAATTCTCTAATATAAAATTAAGGAGATGTGATTGCCAGTGAGACAACTATCCATTAAAGTTCGAATGAAGTGAATGTAATCAATTATATGCAACCATACGGCCTTCGACAATGAGAAAACCAATACCGTATAGTCGGCTTTAAGAGGCCCCGGCATGAAAAATATAAAACAATTCAATTGAGAAAACTAACGGCCTAATTTAGAAAGAAACAGTTTACGAAAACAAATATGACGGACATGAACCACCGATTACTTTTTCTAAGTATAGTAGTAAAACTATCTTGCCTTGGTGATCAGTTTTCTAAAATTTGAGACAAATGGAAACATTGTTTTCTGTAAACTAATATCATTTGAACTTTAAAGTTGATAATGGGCAAGTGGATTAATTGCTACTAGTTCCACTATATGAAAAATCCAAAAAGCTAGACTAAACAAACCCCAAAAACAATAAAGATTCGTTACTTGAACTACAAACAGATGGCAATAATATTTTCAGCTTATGTAAATGTTTGATAGTTATAGAAATCTTGAAATCAACATTTGATTATCTTGTCCATTACATGTAGCATTTTATTTTTCTGAGCACGATCAAAATGTGTGCAAAAAACCTGTGTGAGTAATGATGGTTTATCCTAGTGCAAGAGCAATAGTTTTGATCACATTATTTATACATAATACAGACAGGGTATGAATGATTTGTTGTGATCATGGTACATGAATAATAGCCATAGATCTAAATCGACTGGTCCCCGATTACAAAACTGTGAAATTGTTTTCTTTAACCGAAACTGCTCGTTTCCAACTTATGACCTGAACCCTGCTAGCTCCAAGTCTTATTTGCTCATATACTGGATGAGCTCTCTTGCCTAATTCAAATTGGTTGTTAGATAAATATCAAATATAAAATGCATCAGTGTACTTGCTGATATCATTGATATTTACCGGTGATGAATTTTTGTATAGCTGCGAGATACCATTTTTTTTTTTTATATATATACATGTATATACTTCGTACAAATAGGGCAGAAATAGTTTCTGAAATTAGTGAAATAGTTCTCTCTAATATAAAGATGACAGATGAAAATAAAATCAAATATAGGTATTCTTGTAGTGAGAATGATATCATTAGAATAATTGTAAAAATCCTTCGTGATATGTACACATACTAAAATGCTTTGAATATAAAATGAATGCGGGACTATACCTCCTTAGTGTGATTATAAAATAAATCAATGTTGAAATGTTTTCAGTTTATCTTAATCTGTATGAGATATATAGATAATAAACCAATAAATAAATCAATCTTATTCTTATTCGTGGTACGGTCTTTCATAGTAAAAGCAATCTGGATCAATATAATATTCGCCATTTAAAATCGTTTTCCTTATTATGATCGAAATGTTACAACTCAAATCATTGTTAAAGCTAAAAATGTCATGTACTTAATTAGCTACATTAAAATTAAAGAATAAAAAATGTACCTGTTTCATTAATGTATTTAGATGACTTAAAGGCATACTGTCGCTTCTCCGACTGACATACATGTAGATGGTCCTGCTGATGAATGAAATTTTCAGTTTCTGTTTTAGATGGGTAGCTATTTTGACATTTCGGATGGCTAAAGCAGTTTTCTTTACCCCAATTGTAACACCTCTTTGAACGCCTTTTCTACTCAGGCATCGTAAACCTTCCAATAAATGAACAAATATAATTAAATAATATACATTTCATACTTTCAAATAAGAATAAAATATGCGTAAAGACATTACTACGAAATATAAATGAACATATATATATATATTATATGATTTGAAATAAATATTAATATATATGCAACGCAAAATTATTTGACTGACCGAAAAACAATCGGTTATAAAGATAACACTGTAGCTGCCATTTCAAAAGTTTTATCAACTAATTTCTTTTAACGAAGGTTCAACTTTGAAATATAAATATGATTTACTGCTGTCCTAAACACGCTAAAGAACAATAAATGGTACCATAATTAATTGCATTTGATGGTGTTAATGTCTCACAAGGCAACCCCATTATTAAATATAATAGTTAACATACCTGATAATGGAACAGTACCATTATAATCTGCATAAAAATGTAAATTGAATACAAATACCTGGAATCCAGTTTTCATTATTTAATACCTCGATAAAGATACAAAATATTAATGTAACTGGAATTAAAAACTATGTGAATCAAACATTTATCATACAATTCAACATAAACTAAAATAAATTCGCTCGTATTATAATAACTTTAGTAAAGAATTTGTATACAATATACAAATCCTTGCTTTAGTAAATTGTCCGCTAATGTATAAATTATCAATGTGACCGATTTTAATTAACCAAACAATAATATGTTGTAAATTGAAAAATGAATAAGATAAGTATTTACATTAATTATGCGTACAATAAACTCAACAATCTGACCTTAGATATATTCAGTTACTTCCTAGCAGACCGTGCATTCAGAATATTATGAGGAGTGCTATAGCTGTTACAATTGATATGCCGTGTAATCGAATTAGGACATGCGCGTTACATTGACCTGTGCATGAACTGTCACAAGTCTTGCCTTCCTCTGATAACGCGATTTAACGGTCAAGCCCTTTAAATCGAATTATTTTGATGATCTAAAAGAAAGTTACTCAAGCAATCAAGTATACTTCTGATCAAAGATTTCTGAGCTGCATTTTAAACAGAAACAACCACGGAGCTAAGTTTATCCACTTCTAATCTAAGCTAAGCTTAGAAGTTGTATATGTCTTCCTCGTCCTAAAGCATTGGGAAATATTTAAAATAATCCTTATTTGAAAAAAAAAGTATTTCGCTAACCCTCAGGTGTGATCTGAGAAAAACATAACGAATTCCATACATATACATACATATATATATATATCGGTAATAATAATAGTTAGCAGCAACTGACTTAACCTCTGGGTTGGTTGCCACGAACTGTAAAATGAGCAACGTCCTAAGTTGCCGATACCGACAGTTCGGTTGATCTCTATGAATTCAAACGGTAAAACTGCATGACTACTCAATTGTTGATGTTTATGTGTTAATGATTGTTTTATACGTAATAGTTATACACCGAGGGATAGGTGTGTCTGGATAAGAAACCCCGACGGCCGGAGGTCGGAGGGGTTTCTTATCCAGACACGCCGTATCCCGAGGTGTATAACTAACTTACACCCCATTCTAAAGCTTATATTTCTTAACATTAGTTACTAAATGAAAAAGAATGGACAGCATATTTATTTACAATATCAAAACATAATTTACAGAATTTTTTTACATGAAACCCCACTAGTAACCTTACTTTGGCTATCTTCATTCAAACTTTGACAAGTGAGTAGATTTAACAGATGTCAAAGTTGCTGTTTTGCATATTCCCGTTAAATCCATGAGCTAATATGGATCAGCAGGTCAAGGTTGACCGTTTCGCGCATTCTTATTTAAAAAAAAATACATCATGCTCCTGGTATACAGTTGTCAATATGGACGGGTATAAGACGGACGACATTTTGTGGCAAGCGTTGGATTTGGTAGAAGAGACTAAAGATGAAGGCAATATTATACCCCAAAGTACTTACCTGTATCAGTTTAATAAAGGTAATCATTACTGTATTTTATATCTTACAATTTTATCAAAAACAAAGCCCCCTCTTCTCGAGAAAAAACAAAAATTCATATTCGAACATACTAAGGGATAGGTGTGTCTGCATTAGAAACCGGCTACCAGACATGCTCAACATACAAAATTTAATGTAGAGGAACTCCCTTTTTGGGGGCAATCAGGGGCTGACCAAGCCGGGGGTTCCAACTCGAGAGAAAGAAAAAGGAGGGGGGGGGTTCCAACCATTCAAATGCATTGATCTTTTAATAAAAGTCGGGTTCAATCTGCGGAACCCCAACCCCGGATCGGCCACTGGGTAAGCGGGGGGGGGAGGGGTTCCGGGAGTAGAGACATATGACTGGGATAAAAATTACCTTCAAGCAAAGGAGTATTTAAAGGATTATTTTTGTTTTCCATATAGATGCCTATTGGAATTTCCTAAAATGTGTTTTTTTAATATCATGAAACAATTTGTAGTGAACACTATTAGTAATTTCTTATGTTCATGCTATTTAAAAAATAATCAATTTCTATTGTTACGAATAACAATGGACTTTGTTTGCGGGATGTAGAAGCAGGGGTTTCCAGAAACCCTGCTCGTCACACTGTGGTCAAAATCCATTGTTATTCGTAACAATAGATTTATTCAATTTACACTTGTTTCAGAAATAGAAACTATGAAGTATAACAATAGAACTGGGGTGTAACGTCACTGTCAACTAGGCATATTTGGGCTAGACTCAAGCTAGCAGCCACTCGCTAGCAGCCACTCCGCTAGCAGCCAGTTTTCAGATATGTCTATAAACCCAAAGTTGAATAAGATTCAAACGTACTGAAACGTTTTAATTTTTTATTACCACTACAATATCTGTTTTAATTCGAATTTAGCAGTCAAAAACACTATTCAATGAATTTTGAAATTTCGTTTCGTGTTCAATATTTTAAAAACAATGATATGTGCTTTCAACATCGTGCTGCACGCTTTAAGACTTCGCTTCAACTGTCAACACTGAAAAATGACATTGTTTGAATGTTGGCCTAATTTTCTTGTATTAAGATGGTATTGACTTGTTTATCAGAAAATTTCTGTGCGATATTGTGTGAAATAGCTTTCCATATTCTCGGCATCCTGTAAAATAGTTCCTAAAATGTAACAATTTGTATACGCTACAAGAATACAAAGTAGCGTTCGTACTTTAATACTTTCATCTCAAACAAATCTGTTTAAGCGAATCATTATCGTTCTGTAACAGTGGATTTTGTTTTGTTTTGATGACACCCGGGTTTATTTTAGTAATCAAAATATGGTGTGCAAGGACATAACTAACAAGGTATGGTGTGCAAGGACATTATTAATTAGCTATATTATCAATTTAAAAAAAAATCCGTGCTATACCCCACCTGGATTTTTCAGTCAAGCATGCCTAAGGGTCCCAACTTTCATTTGCACCTAGTGGGAAAAAGTATTGCCGTAGGAAATTTTTTATTAACTTTGAAAGTTAGGGTGGGGTAGGTGTCGGACCCCAACTTTGGACCAATTTTTAAAAAAATCCGTGCTATACCCCACCTGGATTTTTCAGTCAAGCATGCCTAAGGGTCCCAACTTTCATTTGCACCTAGTGGGGAAAAAGTATTGCCGTAGGAAATTTTTATTAACTTTGAAATTTAGGGTGGGGTAGGGTGTCGGACCCCAACTTTGGACCAATTTTAAAAATCCGTGCTATACCCCACCTGGATTTTCAGTCAAGCATGCCTAAGGGTCCCAACTTTCATTTGCACCTAGTGGGGAAAAAGTATTGCCGTAGGAAATTTTTATTAACTTTGAAAGTTAGGGTGGGTAGGGTGTCGGACCCCAACTTTGGACCAATTTTTAAAAATCCGTGCTATACCCCACCTGGATTTTTCAGTCAAGCATGCCTAAGGGTCCCAACTTTCATTTGCACCTAGTGGGGAAAAAGTATTGCCGTAGGAAATTTTTATTAACTTTGAAAGTTAGGGTGGGGTAGGTGTCGGACCCCAACTTTGGACCAATTTTTAAAAAATCTGTGCTATACCCCACCTGGATTTTTCAGTCAAGCATGCCTAAGGGTCCCAACTTTCATTTGCACCTAGTGGGGAAAAAGTATTGCCGTAGGAAATTTTTATTAACTTTGAAAGTTAGGGTGGGGTAGGGTGTCGGACCCAACTTTGGACCAATTTTAAAAAATCCGTGCTATACCCCACCTGGATTTTTCAGTCAAGCATGCCTAAGGGTCCCAACTTTCATTTGCACCTAGTTAAAGGGGAAAAAAGTATTGCCGTAGGAAATTTTTTATTAACTTTGAAAGTTAGGGTGGGGTAGGGTGTCGGACCCCAACTTTGGACCAATTTTAAAAAAATCCGTGCTATACCCCACCTGGATTTTTCAGTCAAGCATGCCTAAGGGTCCCAACTTTCATTTGCACCTAGTGGGGAAAAAGTATTGCCGTAGGAAATTTTTTATTAACTTTGAAAGTTAGGGTGGGGTAGGGTGTCGGACCCCAACTTTGGACCAATTTTTAAAAAAATCTGTGCTATACCCCACCTGGATTTTTCAGTCAAGCATGCCTAAGGGTCCCAACTTTCATTTGCACCTAGTGGGGAAAAAAGTATTGCCGTAGGAAATGTTTTATTAACTTTGAAAGTTAGGGTGGGGTAGGGTGTCGGACCCCAACTTTGGACCAATTTTTAAAAAAATCCGTGCTATACCCCACCTGGATTTTTCAGTCAAGCATGCCTTAGGGTCCCAACTTTCATTTGCACCTAGTGGGGAAAAAAGTATTGCCGTAAGAAATTTTGTATTAACTTTGAAAGTTAGGGTGGGGTAGGGTGTCAGACCCCAACTTTGGACCAATTTTAAAAAATCCGTGCTATACCCCACCTGGATTTTTCAGTCAAGCATGCCTAAGGGTCCCAACTTTCATTTGCACCTAGCGGGAAAAAGTATTGCCGTAGGAAATTTTTATTAACTTTGAAAGTTAGGGTGGGGTAGGGTGTCGGACCCCAACTTTGGACCAATTTTAAAAAAATCCGTGCTATACCCCACCTGGATTTTCAGTCAAGCATGCCTTAGGGTCCCAACTTTCATTTGCACCTAGTGGGAAAAAAGTATTGCCGTAGGAAATTTTTATTAACTTTGAAATTTAGGGTGGGTAGGGTGTCGGACCCCAACTTTGGACCAATTTTTAAAAAAATCCGTGCTATACCCCACCTGGATTTTTCAGTCAAGCATGCCTAAGGGTCCCAACTTTCATTTGCACCTAGTGGGGAAAAAAGTATTGCCGTAGGAAATTTTTATTAACTTTGAAAGTTAGGGTGGGGTAGGGTGTCGGACCCCAACTTTGGACCAATTTTTAAAAAAATCCGTGCTATACCCCACCTGGATTTTTCAGTCAAGCATGCCTAAGGGTCCCAACTTTCATTTGCACCTAGTGGGGAAAAAGTATTGCCGTAGGAAATTTTTATTAACTTTGAAAGTTAGGGTGGGGTAGGGTGTCGGACCCCAACTTTGGACCAATTTTTAAAAAAATCTGTGCTATACCCCACCTGGATTTTTCAGTCAAGCATGCCTAAGGGTCCCAACTTTCATTTGCACCTAGTGGGGAAAAAGTATTGCCGTAGGAAATGTTTTATTAACTTTGAAAGTTAGGGTGGGGTAGGGTGTCGGACCCCAACTTTGGACCAATTTTAAAGAAATCCGTGCTATACCCCACCTTGATTTTTCAGTCAAGCATGCCTAAGGGTCCCAACTTTCATTTGCACCTAGTGGGGAAAAAGTATTGCCGTAGGAAATTTTGATTAACTTTGAAAGTTAGGGTGGGGTAGGGTGTCGGACCCCAACTTTGGACCAATTTTAAAAAATCCGTGCTATACCCCACCTGGATTTTTCAGTCAAGCATGCCTAAGGGTCCCAACTTTCATTTGCACCTAGTGGGGAAAAAGTATTGCCGTAGGAAATTTTTATTAACTTTGAAAGTTAGGGTGGGGTAGGGTGTCGGACCCCAACTTTGGACCAATTTTAAAAAATCCGTGCTATACCCCACCTGGATTTTCAGTCAAGCATGCCTAAGGGTCCCAACTTTCATTTGCACCTAGTGGGGAAAAAGTATTGCCGTAGGAAATTTTTATTAACTTTGAAAGTTAGGGTGGGGTAGGGTGTCGGACCCCAACTTTGGACCAATTTTAAAAAAATCCGTGCTATACCCCACCTGGATTTTTCAGTCAAGCATGCCTTAGGGTCCCAACTTTCATTTGCACCTAGTGGGGAAAAAGTATTGCCGTAGGAAATTTTTATTAACTTTGAAAGTTAGGGTGGGGTAGGGTGTCGGACCCCAACTTTGGACCAATTTTAAAAAATCTGTGCTATACCCCACCTGGATTTTTCAGTCAAGCATGCCTAAGGGTCCCAACTTTCATTTGCACCTAGTGGGGAAAAAGTATTGCCGTAGGAAATTTTTACTAACTTTGAAAGTTAGGGTGGGGTAGGGTGTCGGACCCCAACTTTGGACCAATTTTTAAAAAATCCGTGCTATACCCCACCTGGATTTTTCAGTCAAGCATGCCTAAGGGTCCCAACTTTCATTTGCACCTAGTGGGGAAAAAGTATTGCCGTAGGAAATTTTTATTAACTTTGAAAGTTAGGGTGGGGTAGGGTGTCGGACCCCAACTTTGGACCAATTTTAAAAAATCCGTGCTATACCCACCTGGATTTTTCAGTCAAGCATGCCTAAGGGTCCCAACTTTCATTTGCACCTAGCGGGGAAAAAGTATTGCCGTAGGAAATTTTTATTAACTTTGAAAGTTAGGGTGGGGTAGGGTGTCGGACCCCAACTTTGGACCAATTTTAAAAAATCCGTGCTATACCCCACCTGGATTTTTCAGTCAAGCATGCCTAAGGGTCCCAACTTTCATTTGCACCTAGTGGGGAAAAAGTATTGCCGTAGGAAATTTTTATTAACTTTGAAATTTAGGGTGGGGTAGGGTGTCGGACCCCAACTTTGGACCAATTTTAAAAATCCGTGCTATACCCCACCTGGATTTTTCAGTCAAGCATGCCTAAGGGTCCCAACTTTCATTTGCACCTAGTGGGGAAAAAGTATTGCCGTAGGAAATTTTTATTAACTTTGAAAGTTAGGGTGGGGTAGGGTGTCGGACCCCAACTTTGGACCAATTTTTAAAAATCCGTGCTATACCCCACCTGGATTTTTCAGTCAAGCATGCCTAAGGGTCCCAACTTTCATTTGCACCTAGTGGGGAAAAAGTATTGCCGTAGGAAATTTTTATTAACTTTGAAAGTTAGGGTGGGGTAGGGTGTCGGACCCCAACTTTGGACCAATTTTTAAAAATCTGTGCTATACCCCACCTGGATTTTTCAGTCAAGCATGCCTAAGGGTCCCAACTTTCATTTGCACCTAGTGGGGAAAAAGTATTGCCGTAGGAAATTTTTATTAACTTTGAAAGTTAGGTGGGGTAGGGTGTCGGACCCCAACTTTGGACCAATTTTAAAAATCCGTGCTATACCCCACCTGGATTTTTCAGTCAAGCATGCCTAAGGGTCCCAACTTTCATTTGCACCTAGTGGGGAAAAAGTATTGCCGTAGGAAATTTTTATTAACTTTGAAAGTTAGGGTGGGGTAGGGTGTCGGACCCCAACTTTGGACCAATTTTTAAAAATCCGTGCTAAACCCACCTGGATTTTTCAGTCAAGCATGCCTAAGGGTCCCAACTTTCATTTGCACCTAGTGGGGAAAAAGTATTGCCGTAGGAAATTTTTATTAACTTTGAAAGTTAGGGTGGGGTAGGGTGTCGGACCCCAACTTTGGACCAATTTT
>JAASAO010001245.1:0-32082 GCA_017311375.1 Mytilus coruscus | reverse complement strand
AGGGTCCTATGTTAAACTAAGTCCCTCGCTGGTGGCCATTTTGGATGATGGATCGGCTACAAAGTAACAACACTTGGTCAGCACCTCCTAATGAACATTCATGCTATGTTTTGTTTCATTCCATTCAGTGGTTCTCCAAAAGAAGTCATTTGTATGCATTTCCCATAGGGTCCTATGTTAAACTAAGTCCCTCACTGGCGGCCATTTTGGATGATGGAACGGCTACAAAGTAACAACACTTGGTCAGCACCTTGTAAGGAACATTCATGCTATGTTTTGTTACATTCCATTCAGTGGTTCTCTAAAAGAAGTCATTTGTATGCATTTCCCGTAGGGTCCTATGTTAAACTAAGTCCCCCGCTGGCGACCATCTTGGATGATGGATCGGCTACAAAGTAACAACACTTGGTCAGCGCCTCATAAGGAACATTCATGCCATGTTTGGTTTCATTCCATTCAGTGGTTCTCTAGAAGAAGTTCAAAATGTAAAAAGTTAACGACGACGACGGACGCCAAGTGATGAGAAAAGCTAACTTGGCCCTTCGGGCCAGGTGAACTAAAAAGTGCATCTGCATATTTAGGTATTCACTATTTGTGATTATTTAGTTTGAAAAAAAAAAAAACATTTCAGTTCATCTAGATGGCTTGGTGCGAAATTTATCTAAAAAATTGAGTTATATAATGCATCTCGAGTGTGTTAGCTCTTTCAAAGAAAGTCATTATTTTTCAACTCTGAGCAAAATAAAGTTATTCAACATCTAAAGCATTAGTCTTGGAACACTCAATCATGTAAGAAGTACAAGCCTTTGAAATACTTGACACTGTACCAAAGTTATCTTGATCCTTGTAACAGTTTGTTTTGTTGCTAATTTAAACACTGAGGAGGATTTTAATTATTGTCTTTGAGTCATTGTTGACATGCTGCCAGTTCGGAACTTCTTAAGCATGTTGAAGGTGCTTCAAGGTCCGCACTGGAGTTTGAAGTAGTGAGCAATTCCTTGCTGAGTTGAAAGTTTATTAACTATTTTTTCGGCATCAAAACTTTGACAACATTAACAACATTCCACTTCTCTATCCCTGCCGTTATTTACTTTAATAATCTTTGACTTTTGCCATTAACAGATGCCATGTCGAGTAATTAATATCGGATCACCATTTGAATGTTTAATCAAGCTATTATCACTCGTAAATTAGTATTGGGCCACATCAAAACAAAACTATACAATACATGGACACGTACTTGAAGTAGTTGACACAGCAAAATATTTGGGGGTCACAATACACAAAACCCTCAACTGGAACCAACACTTTAGCAACATCACGAAGAAGGGTAACCAAACTAGAGCATTCCTCTAATGAAATATCAGAAGATGCTCTAGCCAAACTAGAGCTCTTTGCTATCAGACATTTATCAGACTATTACTAGAATATTCATGTACCAGCTGGGATTCTGCAACTAAGGATAACAGGTATACACTAGAATCAGTGCAAAGACGATCTGCTCGATTTGTCCATAATGACTACAAGAGAAACAAGAGAGCACATGCTGAAATGTCTCGCCTTCTTTACTAATCATTGATATTATGTCGATAGTCCTAAATATAAAACTTTATTTCAACTGTCACATAAACTTAACATTAACCAAGAAAACTAAACATTGACCAATGAACCATGAAAATGAGGTCAAGGTCAGATGAACCATGCCAGGCAGGCATGTACAGCTAACAATTCTTCCATACAACAAATATAGTTGACTTATTGCTTATAGTTAAAGAAAAACAGACCAAAACACAAAAAACTTAACACTGAGCAATGAACTGTGAAAATGAGGTCAAGGTCAAATAAAACCTGCGCGACTGACATATAGATCATAAAATATTTCCATACACCAAACATAGTTGATCTATTGCATATAGTATTAGAAAAAAAGACCAAAACTCAAAATCTTAACTTTGACCACTGAACCATGAAAATGAGGTCAAGGTCAAATGACACCTGCCAGCTAGACATGTACACCTTACAATCATTCCATACACCAAATATAGTAGACCTATTGCATACAGTATAAGAAAAACAGACCAAAACACAAAAACTTAACTATAACCACTGAACCATGAAAATGAGGTCAAAGTCAGATGACACCTGCCAGTTGGACATGTACACCTTACAGTCCTTCCATACACCGAATATACTTGACCTATTGCTTATAGTATTTCAGATATGGACGACAACCAAAACTTAACCTTGTTCACTGATCCATGAAAGGAGGTCGAGGTCAAGTGAAAATTGTCTGACAGGCATGAGGACCTTGCAAGGTACGCACATACCAAATATAGTTATCCTACTACTTATAATAAGAGAGAATTTAACATTACAAAAAATGTTAACTTTTTTCAAGTAGTCACTGAACCATGAAAATGAGGTCAAGGACATTGGACATGTGACTGACAGAAACTTCGTGACATGAGGCATCCATATACGAAGTTAGCTAACGCCGCCGCCGCTGCCAGATCACTATCCCTATGTCGAGCTTTCTGTGACAAAAGTCGCAGGCTCGACAAAAACAGACCCAGTAGCTTATCAACAATGCTTCAGATTCTTCACTGGGAGACATTGCATGAGAGAAGCAAAGTACACAGTTATGATGATGAACAGAATCGTAAACAACTTGTTGCTATTCCATCATCGCATCATCTCATGCCACTAACATCCATCTCACGGGGACATCATGACAGATACCCGATACTATTTGCCAGGCATTCTTTCTTCCCTGACACGATCCGAATTTGGAATGGACTACCAGCCTCCTTAGTTACTTGCACAACCCTTGAGTCATTCAAACAAGGTGTGCAGAATGTCAAGATACGATAGACAGTTACGTCGTTTTTAACCAGATTTTATTGAAGCACAGATAATACTCCCCTAGAAAGACTGTTCGGAAAGAAGATCAAGCTGCGAACTTGATAAGTTCGGTATTCTCAGGTTTTACATCTTTAAATTGTAAGAAGAAAAAACCCAAGTGTGTCGAATTTTCAGTCTCATTAATTAGCGACAAGAAGCGCCAAGAAGGGTCAAGAAATGTCTATATTTAAAAAAAAAAAAAACAACACTTTAATGCATATTTCTGTATTTATTTATTTGAATAATTAATATCTTGTTTTTTTTTCGCTAATTTTTTGTTCTCTCTACTTAGTCTTCTTCGTTTCTGATTAAAAAAAAAACAAAAATAAAACAATTTTATCTAACCTATTAGATCGAAATTTAATAACATGACAAAGGGTCTGACTTCACAGCTATTTCAGACTGTCAGACGATTTTCAACAGCTCTGGTTTTCAATAAATTCCAGATCTATATTGATATGCAGATTTCAGTAATGTTCAACGTACCAAATGTCTGATGAGAAAAAGAAAAAAATAATAATCCGATTCCCAAGAAAACTGAATTTTTATTGACATATGGCGACTAATCAGTTGACTTTGCATTGTTATATCAATGACTGAAACGATCTTAAAAGCAATTAAAGATTAAAATACCAATTGAAATAAACCCAAACTCTTTTACACGGATTTTTAAGTATTTCAGTGTTTCAATCGGTTTACTGCTCATAATGCAAAATGCAACTCTATCGTAAATTTTGAAAACTTACAAAAAACATCGTTCGATTCTTTACCTCAAAATATCAATGATTTACAATTAAAAACACAGAATGTCACAAATAGAAGGAGAAAGAATTCCAATTTTCGGGATTGCAATGGTGACATATTTACTTCCCACGTAGGAACATAATGGCTATTGCCTGATACCATTAATTGCATTGAGGCATTGCCTTTAAAAAATGGGGAATGTGTCCATGGGAAACAGATGATGCCCCCGTTTGAGTATAACGCTATAAAGGGACATAATTCAAGAACGGTAAAAGTGACGCTACCCAAATTCGTACTTGATCTAATTTTTGTGGAAATAAGAATTGCGTATAAATTTCATAACATTTTGTTGAGGCAAACTTAAGTTAGAAAACAGAAATGAAAAATTCAAGAATTTTTCCATTTGTAAATGGGCATAACTCTAAAACGGTTTAAAAGACACCACTAAAATTCAAACTTGATCTGTATTTTGTGGTGATAAGCATTGGGTATAAGTTTCATAACATTTATTTGAGGCAAACTAAAGTTAGAAAACAGAAATGAAAAATTTAGCAATTTTTCCATTTGTAAAGGGGCATAACTCTAGAACGGTTAAAGTGATGCACACAAAATTCAAAATTAATCTGTTTTTTGTGAAAATAAGCATTGTTTATAAGTTTCATAACATTTGGTTGAGGCAAACTAAAGTTAGAGAACTGAAACCAATTTTGGGACGTACGTACTGACGTACAGACGGACAAGAGTAAAACTTAATGCCCCCTCTGCTATGGCGGGGGCATAAAAAATGGTAAAATTTGTCATTTAAGGGCAATAACTGCTATAAAAAGTCGACTGACAGTTTTGACGTATAAATATACAATTGGTAGAGCTAAACATTCTGAACATTTTTGATCGAGTCAGATTTTCTCTATTGAAAACAGTTTTCAAAATAATAGACAAAACTTGCATTTTGCCTCCTATGTTCTATTTTTATAATGTCGGCCATCTTGGTTGGCAGCCAGGGTCATCGTACATTTTTTAAAACTAGATACCCCAATGAAAATTGTGGCCAAGTTTGGTTACCCTAAAAAGCTTTGACCCAGTAATTTCATATGAGAAGATGTATGTAAATGTTAACAGACGACGACGGACGATGGCAATGGACGCCGGACACCAAGTGATGAGAAAAGCTCAATTGGCCCTTTGGGCCAGGTGAGCTAAAAAATGAAATAAAAAAAACACGTTAAGTAACTTCATGTGTCCGAAGCGTGAGTATGAAAAATTCTGGATTCATTTCAGGGATTTGTCTGTTTATCAAATATTGACAGGAAATCACCGGATTTTAAATTTTATTACCTTTAAAAGTGTTTGAAAATAACAGATAATAGTTTCACTTGTTTAATTAAGAAAGAAATCGTTTTGCATTTCACGATTAAATGTCTATTTCACGCATGCAATTTCCAAAGTTATAAGCATTATGTATAAGTTTCATAAGATTTGGTTGAGGCATACTTAAGTCAGAGAACGGAAACACAAAATTCAGCATTTTTCCATCTGTAAAGGGACATAACTCTAGAAAGGTAAAAGTGACGCCACCAACATTCAAACTTGATCTATGTATAAGTTTCATAACATTTGGTTGAGGCAAACTTAAGTTAGAGAACGGAATCCAATTTTGGGACGTACAGACGGATGGACAGACAATTGTCAAACTTAATGCCCCCTCTGCTACAGTGGGGGCATAAAACAGAATGGTGTTTCGAAACACGCAAGATATATGTTTATGACTCATAATGTTTTTACTGCAATGAAATGTAGGATTAATTTCCTTCAACTTTCAAATTTAAAGGAATATTTTTATTCGACCCTTTTTCGTATTCAACCCGATGTTACGTACTATGATTTGGTGGTATAACACCTAAAGAAGACTTTTTTGTTGAATAAACTGAATGTGATTTTTTTAATTGTAATACTGGTTATTTCAAGCAATACTGTCATGTTTTGTCATAATCAGTTCAATAGTTTGAGAAAAATCTACTATAATGTAAGACGACATCTACATCGATTCAAGCAAAATTTCGTCGAAAAATCCAAATCAAGCCGCATCATGACAGAATATAGCGTGGACCAATAAATGATCGAATATTTATCTCATCTGCATACAAACAGTTGAATATAATACAAAAGAAGACTCTATGATGATAAATACCACTTATGGACTTCTTTGTCTTCAGTATAAGGTCCCTTTTGGTCCTTTTATACCTCTCATTTCCTCAAAATTTCAACTTTGTAGGCCAATAAATTAAAATTTTGAGGTAACTTTCACTCATTTATGAAAAAAATGTGATAATAAATGAGTAATTGAAGTATTCAAGCTGAATGAAATATCCATATAAAAGTTTACTGACTCCATCGAGGTTTCAATAAGTCAAAACTTAAATTTAGGCCACCCTCCAGTGAGGGACATAAAAAGCTTCCCTTTAAGTGAATAATTTTTTGTTACTGCTTAAAAAATAATTTCAATTACTTATAACTGTTTATTTATTAAAGTATTACTTAGGAAAACGTTTGTCTATTACAGCAAAATATATAAGAAATCAGGAGAAAAAGTCAGAAAAAGGTCCCAAAAACACTGAGTATAGCTTGCTCTGTTTACTAATATTCATTGTAGAGACCTATTTCAAGGCAATTTTCTCATAAAATTTGTTTTTGAGACTCAATCCACTCAGAATATTTTATTTTTGTAATATTTCACTTAAATAGCATGAAATTTGAACAAATGAGAGTACATACAAGAACAAAGGTGCATGTGTAGCTTGCCATAATAAGTGTAATACCACCATTGTTTTTCCCCTATTAGTCTTTGTGAAATTTGCACTTTTCAAAAAATTGTGCAGAATTTATCTTTGTTTCAAATAAAAAAAAATACTTGGCATGAGTTAAGTATCCTTTCCAGGATAAAAAAAAACAATCAAATTTTTACACCGTTCTTTCCTATGTACAAGCTTTAGTAACCATACATGTAACTGTAAGTTTCCAAAATATTCTATAGAAACACCAAATAAAAAAAATGGTGCTTTAAAAAACATCAAAAATATGTTTATGACTCAGAAATGTTTTACTGCAATGAAATGTAGGATTAATTTTCTACAACTGTCAAATTCAAGGGAATATTTTGTTTTTCAACCCTTTTCATATGCAACCGCATGTGACGTACTATGATTTGGTGGTATTACACCTAAAAGAAATTACAAATCAAAAACAAGTGCAAAATGGTGATTAAGAAACCTGATCTCAATGAAACTACAAACTACCTAAACTATTTCTGTAAAAAAAAACCTAAATCCCAATCTGCTGTCGAGGACAAATAGCTGTTAGTTAGGTCATGACTGGCAAATATGACCATTTCAGACCCTTGGGTTGGAAGTAAGTAGCTTTGAATATTGTCAGTGGTGGTGTTTTAAATCCAAATGTGCCAAAGTAACAAAGTAATTGATAAAAAGCAACTGGGTAAGTGTATACAACACAAACTAACTATACCTTTATTTTCAGCTGGTACTGATGTTGTACTTGGGCTCATTTCCTCTGAAGAACATTTCAAATCATTAGCGATATCTTGGTATCCATAATTACGTAATCCATCAACAAACACACTGTAAGCAGGTTCTCTCCTTTTAATCACAATATCAAGCAATGCTTTGTTCTGGTCATCTTGTCGAGGATAATGTTCAATATCCCGTCTGTCGTCTGCTGATATCACCAGATGTGTCATCATATGGTCTAAAATATGGCTGATATGTATGCCCTGTATGATTCTGTTTGCATTATCTCGGATTCTATCTATAATTGCATATCGTAAATGTTCATTATTTTACAGTTTAACGGTTGTACATTCGGTATTTTTTTTTTGAACTGAGATATTATAATTAGCTTATTTTTCATTAATTGACTTATCACAAAAACACCAATTCCTTTTCCACATATGTTTTTGTCTAAGAAATACAGATTGCTACATCATAGCAAAATGAAAGCCAGTTTTGTACGTACTGCACATGTTGAGGTTACCTATAATAGGATGAACAAAATTCTCGCTAAAGATACATCAGACATACAGTCTCAAGAGAGAAGATTTCACATGGCATATTTACCAGGTGTCATTGTACTAAAAAGGTCTAAAAACAGTTAAAGTAGTTTTACAATAACTGTTATGTTAAAATGCTCAAAACAACCAGAAATATTACTTCAAAATGTACCACTAAAATTACACACCTGAACAACTGATACTTATTCCAATGTTTAGTGTGATAGTTGTCTTTTGTCTTGGATTGAAATTGAATAAAATTCTTACTCAATTATCTCAAATATTATAGTTTATGACTGAAGTACATTTTCCTCTGCAGAAAGTTAATTGAAGTATGTACTAACAAAACAAATAGAAAAACAAATTGAACTGTTGCATCGTACAGCCTTGAAACTTGGATTCCAAACAATATTTTGGGTATGTGCAGTGGTTACCTTAATGGTGCAAAGGATTTTGCAAAACCATGTGTCTTCCTAGAGAATGCTGCTGTCACTATGTTAGTGTGAAAGTGTGAAAATTAATTGCCATCGTCCATTTATCAGTAAAATAGGACAAAAATAAAAGGACATTCAAACTTTTTTTAAGATGCAATCGTTTGATCAAAAAGAAGATTATATCTAAGCTACATACAATTCCATAAAGGTTTTACAAAGTTACTGGTGTATAAAGAATTCAAACCTTAACCATTGTTAACTGACAGTAAAAATTAACTGCAATATACTGAAAAATGAAAAATATAAATATTTCAAAATTTGGTTCAGATTTTATCTCTTCATTAAAATGCAAATGTTTCATAAACCTCTATGATTGTTTGACATGGTTAACTATGTATGAACATCTTTACTCCTAGACTGTGTTTATTGCCGAAAACTTAGTCCATTTATCAGTCAAAGACAAAAAAAAATATAGTTTGATCATAAAAATGAGGAGGAAGATACCAAAGGGTCATTAAAAACTCATAAGTTGATAGAAACTGACAGCACCATAGAAAAAAAACCAAAGGAGGACAAATAGACAAACAAGTTAAAAAAAAAACAATGCATAGAAAATTAAATTGCGGGTTATTTAAGGTGCTCCCCATGGTAAGCAGATCCTGCTTCACTAGGAACATCCGTTGTTTTGTTATTACATTTCATGAAGGTATGACATATCTATTGATAATTTGAAATACTTTAACCATATGCTTACCCTAAATTTTGACAACCAAATATATGATCGCTGTCTTGCTTCTACGACTTTTTTTAGCAGACTCGACAAACAAATGTTCAACAAGCATTCTGAGAGTATTGCATGGCAATACATAGTCCCCTACCGGTTAAAAATTTAATGTAATGGAACGAAATTCTAACTTGATCTATATCTTGTCATGATGTATTTAACTACATGTAAATATCAAGTCAATATCTTCAATCATGACAAAAAAAACTGTTGAAAACTGATTAAGTGAATTTTTTATGTCCAAAGACCATAACTCTGCACAAAATCATCAGAACGGAACAAAATTCCAAAATTGATCTGTAACTTGTCATGATAAAACTATATACTAACTATCAAATCAATATCTTCAAGAATGACAAATAAAATGTGTGGAAAACTGATTATTTTAGTGAATTTACAATAGGCCTGGGCGATGATATTTATTTATTTTATCCCTCACTAAAACTCACGATAAATTTGGATACAATGGCCGAGGCCATGTGTAAATTTCCAACAAATCTATGGCTTCCATGAATTATTTCTTAAATGAAATATATCCTTTATCAAAAATAGATTATTATCTAAATAAAAGAGTTCACCTCATCCAAAAAAATTTTTAATATATAGCATTCAGAAAATTCGTTTATACAGAATCAATAACAAACAAACCTACATCTAAATTATTCAAACAATTTACCAAAGAAAAGGGAACAAATCCAAAATGTCATTTATCATTAACATGATTAATAAAAATATCTTTTAAGAAATGAGTGTTTTCCCTTTGAACAGAAATCTAGTAATTAATAAGTATTTTGTCAAAAATTTAATTCTAGGGAAAGGGCTTTAACTGAAAAAAGAGAAAAGCTTAAATCGTGAAAATTGAACTTGACCTGTAACTTGTCATGATAAAACAATACACCAAATATCAAATCAATATCCTCAAGCATGAAGAAAAAAAGTCTGGAAAACTGATTTGCTGGACTGACAGATGGACAGACAGACAGACAGACAGACGGACGGAGTGCAAACCTAAAGTCCCCTTCGACTTTGTCGGTAGGGGACTAAAAACAATTATTTCATCTGAATAGTTTGTCCTTGCATAGATGACAGCCAATACATTGAAGAAGAAAAAACTAAACTCAATAATTTGGCCTTGGTATCTAAATTATGAAATTTTGGTAACTGATTCCGCGGAGGTTTGAATCAAAGAAATAAGTGAATGTTGACATATCATTGAAAATAACTATACATTGTATTGCCATAGGTTTGTAAAACTTGAATCAAAAACAAAATTTAATAATCAAACCTACAGCTAGGCTTGATATGTCATAGTTACATAAACAAAAATCAGACAGCAAAATGTTCGAACTGTACCTATACCTTCATGAATTTCACAGAACAGAAAATTGAATAAAACAACACCACAAAAACTAAACAAGACGCTAAGCCTGTTTTGTTTTGTAATGTCTTCAGCACTCGATAAAGATCAATTGAATGTAGTAAGAATTTCATTTATAAGTAATTCATTTATTGAATATCCTTTCAATAGATGAGAATTCTCTAATGGATAGTTGGATACAACTATATACTACTATTTATTACCTGTAACATTTTCCACATATTTCAATGTTTTTGGATCCACATCCTTTACTTGGTTATCTAGATAGGTTGCTCCTCTCCCAATATTAACTAAAGCTTCTTCAAGCACCCGTATTGTAGGTTTCACTCTTCTGTCTTTCCTCCAAGTAAATAATACTTCTTTATTCTGGGCTGGCGAATCACGATTGTATTTCACTTTTATATTCTCTATATCTGTTACTGACAATCCAAGTTCTGTTCCTAGTTGAAAGACCATATTACCAATCAATGGTGCTACTTTATCTAAGATTTCGTCTGTAGGAATGCAGTCTAAGATATCGTCAGGGATACCTACAAGAGAAAAATATTCTATAAATTTCAAAATAAAAATAAAGTCTAGCTTGGAACTTGAAGGTGTAAAATTTTTGATTAATTTGTTAAATTGTTTTCACACAAAGAAATAATACAAAGACCTATATAATAACACTTCTGTATCATGATGTTTCATTGAAAGTATATATCTAAATGATTTATTATTTCTTAAGAGAGAACATAAAAAAAGTCATCAAAGAACGCAGACAGATAATTTTGACAAAACCTAAGAGCAAAAGTTCAAAAAATATGTGACAAATTATGGGTAAAGTAATCCTTAAAGGGGGGAATAATTATATATTAATTTGTACTTACATGAGCAACACGCGGTTGCCATATGTGGAGCAGGATCTGCTTACACTTCCGTATCACCTGAGATCACCCCTAGTTTTTGGTGGAGTTCTTGTTGCTTAGTCTTTTGTTTTCTTTGTTGTGTTTTGTGTACTATTGTTTGTCTGATTGTCTTTTTCTTTTTTAGCCATGGCGTTGTCAGTTAATTTTCTACTTATGAGTTTGAATGTCACTGTGGTATCTTTTGCCCCTCTTTTATATAAGTATTTTGAATAATTTTACAGTTCTGGAACGTTAAACTATGAGGAAGTTGGCGAAATCTATGAGCAAAAGTTTAAAAAACTATTTTAAAAAACAACTGGTAAGACAATATATAATGGGGGGAAGAAAATAACCTTATTAATTCGAATGAGTATTTAGTGTTATGCACACTTTTTAGGTTCATCATAACAAATTAATAAACATGGCTGTGTTTACACCTTAAAGTATAATCTGAGGACAGACACACATATGCAGTTGGAAAAGTTTAAAATCTTAGCTTCCACTAAAGTCAAATGCATTTCGTATTCAGAAAGATAAATAAACTGTTAACACAGAGATATGTCTCGCCTATTTGTTATTTTGATAATGCAAATGTTGAAATTAAAATAGCAATACTTTAACATGTAAGTTATGCAAATATTCAAAGTCAATGAACCATGACTGAAGGTACAGGGGTAAACAATCTCCATGGAAATGAGATGTGCCAATGCTAATACAACTGCAAACCAAATACCATTGACTTTTCATAAGTCGTTCCCTTTAAACAAACCTAAACACAAACATTGACTTGTAAACTATGTAAAAGTTTCAAAGTCAATGAACCATAATAAGGGGGTGGGGTTATATAATCTCAATGGAAATGAAACTTGCAAATGCCAATACATTTGCATACCGAATATCATTGACTTAAGATTAGTGGTTCATCTTAAACTGAACTAATCACAAACTAATACATGTAAACTAAGCAAAAGTTTCAAAGTCAATAGACCATGACTGAGGGGTAGGGACCAAATATTCTCCATGAAAATGAGATGTGCTAATGCTTATACAACTGCATACCAATTATCATTGACCTACCACTAACGGTTCCCCTTAAACTGACCTAATCACAAACTAATACATGAAAACTAAAAAAAAAGTTTCAAAGTCAACGAATGAATGGATAACAACTGTCATATTCCTGACTTGGTACAGGCATTTTCTTATGCAGAAAACCATGAATGAGGGGGCGGGGCCAAATAATCTCCATGGAAATAAGATATGCCAATGCTTATACAACTGCATACCAAATATCATTGACCTACCACTAGTGGTTCCTCATAAACTGACCAAATCACAAACTAATACATGTAAACTAAGCAAAGTTTCAAAGTCAATAGACCTTGACTGAGGGGGCGGGGCCAAATAATCTCCATGGTAATGAGATGTGCCAATGCTAATACAACTGCATACCAAATATCATTGACCTACCACTAGTGGATCACCATGAACTAGACCTAATCACAAACTAATACATTGTTGACGCCGCCGCCGCCGGAAACAGCATACCTATGTCTCGCTTTTTGACTCCGTCAAGGCGAGACAATAAAATTGATTCTGATGGGCATTTTATTTTGTGTTCCTAAAGGTGTAAAAATAAACTAAGTTGTTTTAAATCTTCTAAGTTCCCCCTCGCTGTACAAAAAAAATGTATTGTATTGTATTGATTGATATGGACAATAGAAGGACAATAGATATCTAAACAACAATAGGTGTTTGAAAGGGTGTAAAAAGTAATATCACAAAAATACTGAACTCCGAGGAAAATTCAAAACGGAAAGTCCCTAATCAAATGGCAAAATCAAAAGCTCAAACACATCAAACGAATGGATAACAACTGTCACATTCCTGACTTGGTACAAGCATTTTCTTATGTAGAAAATGGTGGATTAAACCTGGTTTTATAGCTAGTTAAACGTCTCACTTGTATGACAGTCGCATCAAATTCCATTATATTGACAACGATGGGTGAACAAAACAAACAGACATAATAGGTAAAAATGTAAAAAATAGGGGTACAGCAGTCAACATTGTGTTATAATCTTAATCACTATAAAACAAACAAATATGTCACAAAGAAGCACAAAAACACAAAAAGGCATATAGACAAAGCACAGTAGCAAAAATGAAAGACAAGAATACAAAAATTATTTTACAATAGCACAAAAACACAATGACAGGATGTATAAGTACAGAGCCACGTCATATGTATCAAAGAAACACAAAAAGGCATATAGACAAAGCACATTAGCAAAAATGAAAGACAAGAATACGAAAATTATCATAGAACAATAACACAATGACGGGATGTATAAGTACAGAATCACATCAAATGGATCACCAAAAACAGACTAAACAGTAAAAGTAATATTCATAAAGACAAAGAAAAGAATACTATAACTCGTTATTGAGATGACAAACAACGTCAGTACCCAGAATCTATACTTAGGCCATCGTGTATTATTTGTGAAGTTGATACGGAATATTTATCAACAAGGTCTTGGTACCTTCCGATGAACTTTTTTTTAGAAAAAGGACGAGACGTTCTTTGACATACCCTTGGTTCATCAACTTTCTGCTCAGACACTGGTGACGTTTTACAAAGTCTGAGTAGGAGCTGCAAGCTCTTGAATATCGAATAAGTTGGGAAATGTATATCCCATATGCAGGTGAAGCTGGTTTATTGCTACTAAGGTGGGGGAAATTGATAATTTCAAAACTAAAATCGTCTCGTTTGTCATAGATTCTGGTACTGAGATGACTGTGTATGTCAAATTCGAGGTATAAGTCTAAAAATGAGGCGGAGGAAGCCGTGTCTGTTGTTTCTTAAATTTCTAGTTCTGGGGGATATATTAATGGAACCCAATCAGAAAAGTTTGGATTGTTAATGGAAAGAACATCATCAATGTATCTGAATGTGAAATTAAATGACCTGGCTTCTTTGATCTTCTTGTTTTTGACAAGTGTCTGAAGGAACTCCGATTCATATGAAAATAAGAAGAGGTCGGAAAGGAGAGGCCCACAGTTCGTTCCCATAGGAATTCTGACAATTTCTTGAAAAAGTCTACCTCCAAATTCAACAAATATGTTGTCAATAAGAAACTCCAGCATACTGATCACTTGTTCCTCTGTGAAGCATGTTTTACCATTTTGTTCACTATTAACTAAATGTGCCGTATGGTATCCCAAAGTAATAAATTTATAGTGTATGCTTCCATTTTTATGTTGAAAAACATTGTGGATTATTTCTTTTAAACGATTTTTCAATTTCACATGGGGAATGGTGGTATACAGGGTTGAAAAATCAAGTTTTGATAGAACTTATTCCAGAAAAAGATCGAGATTTAAAATTATCCAGAAATTCTTTAGAGTTTTTTAGAATCCACATATGGTTAATACCACTAGTAAACAGTTTCACAGTATTTCTGAAGACCCGCTTTCACTGCTGACAGAATGTTTGTCAATCTGATGGACAATTCTTAAGTCGAACATGCAGATGAGCCGGTAATGTACCGTTGTTTGTACGGAATTTTGTGAAGCTTAGGTATCCAATACAAACAAGGTTAGTCCTCCGATTTGTTTTTCAATGCAATGTTCATTGAAGTCATGAAGAACTTATGATTCGCCAAAATCTCATCCTTGTCAAATGATATGTTTTTGTATGTGGGATTACCTGAGTGCTCATTTATTCCCAATTCTTTTACAAGACACTCGTAGTAGTACGATTTACATACAAAGACAATATTATTTGAAGCTTTGTCCGCAGGAACAACAGCATACTTATCATGAAAAGATGATAGACATATCACAACCTCTTTGTCTCTGAAAACGGACTTTGGGCGATCATTCACACAGTTTTTTCAACTTATGAATGCGACGTTTTATCAGAGACCTGATTGTTTTGACTGAGTTAAAATATATGATTCAGGTGTTTGTTTATTTAACCACCTACTGCAGTTGCATTCCATTTTTTTCTAATGTTTTTTTTAACACAAAATGCATTTAACTTGTATATATCTAGTTGATGAAGGGCCTTTAAATCTTTCTAACTGAGAACAGGGTACCTATGTATTGCTTTTAGACTCCGTCAAGGCGAGACAAAATTGAGCATACATGTGATCCTCCCGACAGGAGTACAATAATCCCGTTTTCAGGGGTCTCCTCCCGTCCTCCCGTTAAGGAGAAAAAAATCTTGTGTATGAAATATTTCTTGAATGAAAAATTTCAGCCGCCATTTTTGATATTTTCTTACTACCGTACGGGTGTAATATTGACACCTGTGTTAAATTTTACCTGTAAATCAAAGAAGATGTTTAATTATATGGCTTCACTTGACAGCTTGTGTGTCAAACATACTGGTAATCAACGATGTTTACCTCTGGCTAACTGCCGTCGTGTAATAAAAACTTTAAAATAAATGTAGGTTACTTCCCTTTGATTTATCCTGTTATAAGTTATTTTTCTTTAAAAAAAATGTAAATTGTAAAAAGAATGCAAATGAGTTATATTTTAATCAAATAATCATATAAGGATAGTAATTAAATGAAATTAAATGTTTTGGGACAAATAAAAAAATGTAAAATTTTAAATTATTTTAGGAATCTAGACTTCTTTTCAAGGATTAAATTGAAATTTATATAATAAGTCTGACGTTGAATTTGATGATTGAAATTTTCAGTCTTGTAGTTGTAGATTTAAGACTGAATATACATCCTTGTTAGTTGTACTTCTTACATGTCTTACAAGACCCTGAGATTCAGATATGGCAAATCATATTTGTCAGTACATTAAGTACATTAGATTATCAGCGTATTAGAGCAATAGCTAATTATTTTACACTGTTTGAGTCTTTAAGTTTTCTAGAAATACGACTTTCACAATGCTTAAAAATCATGCAATACTATTGTTATTGTTTGTTATTTTTTTAATTAATTTATCATGTTATAAATATACATGTATAGTATATTTCTCTCAAATTTGTCTATACAGTTACCTATGATAAGGAGATGGAGACATGAATACAAATCTATACACAAAGAAAAGGTCATAATGATTTATTTGCAAACAGTGAACAATCAATGATCAACAACAAAACAAGAAATAGATTCTTCTCAATATTTTTTTTTAATAATGTGATATCATTCAAATAGAAAGGCAACAAGGGTACTATAAACATATTACATTCTGACGGAAATTTTAAGAAAAAAACAACTTTAAAAGACAATTTCTACATCATATGATTACATTTACGACAAAATTTATGTCGATAAAAAACCTCCTGATCTGAGTCCTAATCTCCTGACCAAAATTTCCCAATCTCCTCATCTGAGTTTCACAGTCCATCACATGTATGATTGAGGTTCGGACATATGGGATGTATTCTCCACTAATTACTCATATTACATTTCAAAAATATGTTTAATAGTAATAATAATAGATATTAAGCATGTGCATTTGTTTTAAATGAAACAGATCCTTTGCAATGGACTAAAACAAACAGTATAGCATACGTATCTGACAATCGAAGTGACAGTATATAATGACAGTGAGTATATGCATGGCATAATGTAATATCAAAATATTAGAGAGTATATCATGGTCAAAACAGTGATACGAGGAACATGCAAAATATCAAAAAGTATACTCCTGTGATTCTGTGATATCACAACATTAGGAAGTATAACATCGTCAGTACAGTGATACTAGCAACATGCACAATATCAAGAAATATACTCTGTGATAATCTCATATCACAAAATTAGGGAGTATATCATGGCGAGGAAAGTGATATTAGCAACATGCACAATATCATGAAGTATATTCTTGGCAGTATACGAGGAACATGCAAAATATCAAGAAGTATACTCCTGGGATTATGTGATATCACAACATTAGGAAGTATAACATCGTCAGTACAGTGATACTAGCAACATGCACAATGTCAAGAAATATACTCCTGTGATAATCTCATATCACAATATTAGGTAGTATATCATGGCCAGGTAAGTGATATTAGCACAATATCATGAAGTATATTATTGGCAGTATGTGATATCACAATGTTGGGAAGTATACCATGGTCAGTACAGTGATACCAGCAAAGACGTAACTTTTGTTTTTGATACTGACTTTATCAACAAGAATATCAATCGAGCCCGCTAGGGTGACCTGATATTTGAGCTGATGAAGTCAGTATCAAAACATAATTAAAATGTCATTATTCTTTTTATTGGCAATTTATCTTAACTATGTTTTTTTTTTGGTTGAGAATATGAAGTAAAATGAAATCAGCACAAAATGACCAATCGGACCCACACCTATAAGAAAGTAACAACAAAATGCCCAAAAGGGTGATAAATAAATACCGAACCACATCATCTTCAACAGCAAACATAAGATATAACAAAATATCCAACGGGACTTACAAAATAAAAATCATCCAACGGGACTTACAAAATAAAAATCATAACTAAATACATGAATGTTGGATATATAAATACCGAGACACGTCGTATAGCAATGCGAATTCACACTCGGCAAAACAGTCATATTCGGGAATATGTCACGTTTGGTACTAAGCAGACTAGACGACGTAGATTGTAAACCACAATCTAAGACGTGGAAAAAATGTTGTGTGTTAGTTAATATAGACACAGACACATCGTATAGATTAACCAATTCGTGATGGTGTCCATACAATTTACCGAGTGCAATTTTTTTATCTTTCCTCCTCATAACTCTGTTGGAGCAGTTTCTGCATAAAGAGCACAATCCTGTATATGAAGTCTGTATACTGTGATATCAAGCGCTAACAAGACCGGACGGAAAGATGCACCAACATACAGACAGACGGATGAACGGACGGACGCCTTGTATTTTTATGTCCCCCAAACGCGTTGTGCAGGGGACATCAAGTATTAGGCGTAACTATCAACATAAGCAATATCAAACAGTATATAACAGTCATTATATGATACTAAAAATGTCAGGGAATATATCATGTCATATATAGACTAGTGATACATATGTAGTTTTAAAGTATAATAATTTTACTGGCCAATGTGTGTATCATGAATGTTCGGTATCCAAATAACATGATCATATTTGTTGATATGTTTTCATCCTACTCAAACTTTATTCTCAATGCTTGTCAAATACAACTGACAGATACCAAAATTGAAGATGAATCTGTACAAACCTCCGAGTTTGCTTATGCTTTCATGCAGTCAATTTTGGTGTGAATATTTATGATGCATTTACTCACAGTGTCTTAATTACAGTTTGTTAAATATCGATCTGGACATTATGATAAACTGTGAACACCGAAAACAAGAAACATGCAAACTAGATTATGTATCCCCTTTTCAACTTTTGGAGATTAGATATCATTAAATTAATAGATGTTTTATTTTAGATACCGATTCTTTGGTAGAATACTTTAGAAATGCCATTAAAATAAACACCAAAAACAAGAAACATGCAAACTAGATTATGTATCCCCTTTTCAACTTTTGGAGATTAGATATCATTAAATTAATAGATGTTTTATTTTAGATACCGATTCTTTGGTAGAATACTTTAGAAATGCCATTAAAATAAACACCGAAAACAAGAAACATGCAAACAAAATTATATATTTTCAACTTTTTAGGAATTATATCCAGTAAATTAATAATGCTCTATGTTAAATATTGCATTCTTTGGTAGAATACTTTAGAAATGCCATTTGAAAATGATAAAACACTTACTAGATTTCACCCGTTTTCTCCTCTTAACCTGCAAATGAAGTCATATGGAACATTAATGCATTTATGAGTCACTGTTTTAGTTATCTTCAGAACTTGATCGTGCAGAACCTACTTTTCCAAGTACTTTAAAGAGAACTGTTGTATAAATTAAAATTTGAATTAAAATAAAGTTCCCAATTGGATGCACAAGAGATTACAAATTACTCAAATAAAGAATACCAAACTCTTTTCCTTTCTCAACTTGCTTAGGACAAACAAAACCAACTTTGAACAATATTTGCAAGATTCAATATTATGGATTCATTCGTAATTGTGGTATACCAATTTTCATGCGTTTCGTTGGTCACAGCAAACCATAAATTTAAGAATTTAATGATGAATAATACCGAGAATTTTGTATTGAGTCAGATATTTCTTTCCTGTTATGTTGTACAATTCTTGTATAGTGCTGAATTACGATAAACATGGTTACCTAAAACGTGTTTTTGAAATAAAAATAGTAATATTTTGATAAAAGAAAAGATAATAAAATTCTTAGAATATCAGTGAGAATTTACTTTTTTTTAAATTGATTAAATTCATTCATGGTATATATAAACTGCTAGCTGTCAATTACCGTGTCATAATTTGGTTTACTGGTGATTAAATATCATTAGGAATAAGAACCGGTCATTGCCCGTTAAATTTCACACCTTTGACTACTTTAAATTACTGACAAACATTTAATAAGGTAGGGTAAGTAGGACACAAATGACTTTTCAAATAAAATTTCGTTAAATTGCCGTAGAAGCGTTTTTGTTTACCTAATTCAAGACAAAACGACATTTTTTCGTAATAAAATTTTAAAGGATGAAGCCAGGAGCATTTTTTAATGACTGCTTAATATATTGTGATTAGGGAATTTTCAAAACCTTTACAGTGAATTTCCATCTTTTGTTTATCATTATTCATTCAGAGATCCACAAATTTACGTATTCCACGAACTGTGTGTTTTTCTCCATCCATGAAAATTGATATTTAATCACCAGTAAACCAAAAATAAATGAATCCACAGTATATGGTTCATAACCAATGCAGCAAAATTATTGTAAAATGAATGATCTTTCACTGTTATGTTAACCTCCTGTTATCGCTAATAATCAACTGCTTTCTGGTTAGGTTATTGATTGTCTATTTTCTTCATATGTCATATCCTCAACCTGGTTCTAACCAACATCAATATGAAGGGTGCACAGATAAACCTGCTTACCTTTCCCGAGAACCCGAGATCAAATCTGTTTTTGTGAGGTTCATGTTGCCAAGTTTTAGGGGAAATGTTTTGTAAACTGTGTATTTGTATTTATTTATTGTTTTTTTTTGGGCCATGCTATTGTTGCTTTTCCTTCTACTTACCGGTATGATTTCTCATTGACACTTCTGTTTTGACTGCCTTTTGTTTTGCTAATTACAATTAAATTTACTACTATCATAGTGTATAAACAACTGTCTACTGTTGAAGGCCGAAAGATGGATTTAGGAGCAGTTTGAGTTTTAGGGGTTTTGTGGAAGCTGTATATATGATGCATACTACAAATCTCCTTTTTCCATGTTTAATAAAAGTGAAATGAGATGAACCTTCTAAAAATGTGGAGTCATAAATGTCAAACGCAAATATGAATGAATCTTGGATAAAAACAGGAAATTCCATAGAGATGAATTGATACAAACTACTAAGCACCAATATTATTCATAGCTTACCATACACAATTTGTGTTCTGTTACTTCTATCTTTCTTAAACCATTTGCTAAGTCTGTAAACTTGGTTAAATATTTGTCTTTCAAATATATAAGTGTTAAAAACTTGACTATCTGTGCATTATCTGGGTAGTTGTCTTCCATATCACACCATTCCATCTCTTTCATTCCAAGATGCAGCGCTAAATCATGTATCATGCCTTTGGTGCAATTAACAGAAAAACGGAGCAACTCTGGATTACTTGGAGTCTGACCTAAGGCATCTAGACTTAAACCTAAAATCAATATAAAAACAAACCCACTTTTGAACTTGATATACTAAGATTATATAAGACATAACTTTTCATGTATTTCTTAGTGCTGGGCTGTTATGGTTGGTAATTAATTTGCATACTTACCAAATATTTATGTTTGAAAACTTTCAGTAATCAAAGATTATTTATATATTCTTAATGTCACTTTCGTCTTTTGCGAACATTAATTTCATTGCCCTGATACATTAAATGTACATTGTACTAGCCATGGAAAACTGGCCTCCACTATATAGCCAAGAGTGCTGAAGGTATTGTTAAACATCAACAAACAATCAATCAATCTATTCAATGTATTAGCATGTTGGAAATTAAACAAAGTAGCCATACTCTGCTTATAGAATGTCATTAACTTTGCTGAACTGACTTAAAATGAAATAACCAAGTTAAAAAAAATATCCAAAAAAGTGTGTGTTCAAAACGTTGAGATTATTAATTTATTCGTTGCTTATTGACCATTATCATTTACTGGGAGAAGATCAAATTGTTTACAATTGACCTACTTGGAATGCCTGCTACGAATGATTCCATCAACAACAAAGATAGGCATTCATCATTTTGTAGATAATTCAAACCCATTTACAACAAAAAACATGGATAAACGACTATGGCTTTGAAATATAACAACAATTAGCGATCAAATTAAAGTTCTCAAATTAGCGAGTTGGTTACATTGTGGTATATACAGACATAAAAGTTTTTTCAAATGCAATTGCCTGTCGGCATAACTCTTGAATGGTAGGTGTCAAAATCATGCAAATCCAAAGTGACTTGTATTCTATGGTCAATGACATTGTGCTCAAGTTCAGAAGAGGAAGATGTATAATAATTGCTTAATCTGCGGAATGTGGTCGTTTAAATGTCGTTGAATAAGTGAAACAATGTAAATGTATAAAGGATGGCAAACTGTGTTAACAATTGTTATATATGAAGTGTTAACAAACATGTACTTTTGTGAGAATAAATAACAAATAGCGAAGAGATATATGAGAAAGTGTTAACTTTACCCATCTGCAGAAATCACACCTCCAATAGTTGACGTGACCATCAAACTAATTATTTACTCTTTAGCGTACCTCTTGACACAAAAGTGGTTGAACAAGATTAAAGTAGCAAGTTAAATGTTTACCTGGACAAAAAGAATCACACTGCACTCGTTCCTATAAAACAAAAAGGAAATAAATTAAATGTATTTGTAATAACAATTCATTTTCACATTTACAGTGAACAGTGAATAACAAAATCACCACATCACAAAGTTTGCCGATTTAGAAAAGAGGTGTTAATATAACCGGAAATAGTTTCTTTAAACTCAGCGTTTTTCATCTTTGTATTGATCTGATGAGTTTTGTCCTTTTCTACTAATTTTGATAGTTTGTTATTATGTTGTACTGTTACACCACTGTCCAAGGTTAAGGAGAGGGTTTGGTGACAGCATTGTTATTAATTATTTGGCACAGCATAGGTTTCCGACAAAGAATGAATGTGGTCTAAAAACTTAAAGATTTGAAACCCTAATAATTCAATTTCTTCTCAAATCAAGCAAATTTTAATTTTGAACACCGATTTGGACCAACTTGAAAACTGCGCCTAAATCAAATCATAAAAAAAAATGAACAGATTTAGCATATCAAGAACCCCAAGAATTCAATTTTTGTAAAAATCAAACTAAAGTTCAATTTATAACCTCTTGCACCTGGATGTAGATCAATTTTAAAACTGGGTCCAAAATTCAAAATGTAAATACACAGTTAGATTCAGCATACTTAAAAAACCCAAATATTCAAGACTTTTGACCCCTTTTTCCTAAATGACTGGGGCTAAAACGTCCAAAAGCTATCCCAACCCTCCTTTTTTAGTATGGAATCTTGTTGTACAATTGCATAGAGATCCATACACTTATACACAAGTTATTGTCCTGAAACAAGAACAAGCTTTCTTTGGCCCCTTATTCCTAAACATTAAGAGAATAACCGCAAAAATCGATCCCAACCTTCCTTTTTGACTGTCATACAAGTGAGAGTTTTAGCTAGCTATAAACCCAGGTTTAATCCACCACTTTCTACATAATAAAATGACTGTACCAAGTCAAGAATATGACAGTTGTTTTCCATTCGTTTAATGGTTTTGAGATTTAATTTTTCCATTTGATTATGCACTTTCTTATCTTTAATGTGTTTCCATTGTTCAACTAGGAATAATCCTTTCATTGAAAATCTTTAATATCCACCTCTTACTAACTTAAATCAATTAACTACTGTTTTGATAATTCAAATTTCACTCTAGCTTTTAAAGTTGTCACGATGGAGCCAAGTAAATGAGGTTAACATCAATAAGTAAGGGCAATAACTCTTTTTTAAAATCAACTAATAATGCTGGCCATGTTGACATATCTGTAGCTTAGTCTTACAGATCCACTCACCTCTTTTTGGTTCCAGATACTCCAATAGTGTTTTATGTTTTCACCATGTTCGCAAAAAAATTCCTTTGTTTCAACACCTATCTTTTCATCTGGAGTGAAACAGCTTAATTTGGAACACGAATACTCTGTATGAAATGGTAGCTTGCTGCTAGTTTTACAATGAATAGTGGAATGATAAAATTCTGAAATTCTCTCCAAAGTAATAAACAAGCATTCTCTGACACTAGTGGCTATTTCAGGTATTATCAGCCCCTTGGAGCGCTTGTGGACTAGGTACAGTAAGATCTTGTTACCTTCTACACAGACAACAATATCATGCTCTTTATCAACTGATAACCCAACAAACCCAGAAAACATAAGTTTCCTTCCAAGGTATTGCTTTAATGTCCACATACTGAGACATGCGCATATGAGACGATTCGGTAAAGCTGGAGGTATGATGGTTCCTTTAAAAACAAAAGCCAAACTAACAGTCCTCTCTGGTGTACATTCTTGTGTCAAGAAATCTGTATCGTTTCTTTGTGTGAGCATACAGGGAACAAAGAAGTGTTCTACTGGTAACCGACTTCCTGTATTGGTATCATATCTACGCTGTTCAGATACAATATCTAGGTGGATCAGCATATCAAATATGTACTCTTTAAATGGTAAAATCTGACGGAATTCTTCTTGCTCCCAAATCTGGTAGAGGTCTACTCTTCGTATCATTCCATTTTCAGACATCTTTTTGAAGGTTTTCCTTGTTCTATCTTCTTTTGGCCAAAATTCGATATCTATATAAATGAAAATAGAAATAAATCTGATAATTTGAAGTAATAGTCATACATATGTAAACTTTATAAGGTATTCCTTGTTTATAAAAAAAACTAGATGATAAAACAGTATCGCTCATAAACACTAGACAACAAATAACCTTATTAAAAAAATCTGATGTATTTGATTTCTGAACAAATTAACTATCTCTATTCTGTATGTCATTGTATGTCAAGTCTTGGAGCGTTCCTGATGAAGGTAAATCAAGAAAAGCGCTTCGGACGCATGCAATTATTTAACGTGTTGTTTTCATTTTTTACGCAGTTACAACATTGTAATGTGAGGACTGAACATGGATATTTCATGTTCATGGAGAATAAATATCCGTAAACTTTCAGACTATTGATTAATCCAGGATTACTGGTAATAAGCATTGTGTATAAGTTTCATAACATTTGGTTGAGGCAAACTTAAGTTAGAGAACAGAAACTAAAAATTTTGCAATTTTTCCATTTATAAAGGGGCATAACTCTAGAACGGTTAAAGTGACACCACCAAAATTCAAACTAGATCTGTGTGTTGTGGTAATAAGCATTGTGTATAAGTTTCATAACATTTGGTTGAGGCAAACTCAAGTTAGAGAACGGAAACCAATTTTGGGACGTATAACGTACGGACGGACGGACGGACGTACGTACGTACAGACGGACAAGGGTAAAACTTAATGCCCCCTCTGCTACGGCGGGGGCATAATAAAAAACAAGCATTCTGTGAGTATTGCCTGGCAATACATAGTCCCCTACCGGTTAAAAATTCATTCTATTGGAACATAAACTGTTATCCCAGAGATATGTTTTGCCTTTTTGTAATTTTGATAATGCAAATGTTGAAATTAAAATAGCAATACTTTAACATGTAAGTTATGCAAATATTCAAAGTCGATGAACCATGACTGAAGGTACATGGCTAAACAATCTCCATGGAATGAGATGTGCCAATGCTAATACAACTGCATACCAAATACCATTGACTTATTATAAGTCGTTCCTTTTAAATAAACCTAAACACAAACATTAACTTGTAAACTATGTAAAAGTTTCAAAGTCAATGAACCATGATCAGGGGTGGGGCTATATAATCTCCATGGAAACAATACTTGCAAATGCCAATAAATTTGCATACCAAATATCAATGACTTAACATTAGCAGTTCATCTTAAACTGATCTAATCACAAACTAATACATGTAAACTAAGCAAAAGTTTCAAAGTAAATAGACCATGACTGAGGGGGCGGGGCCAAATATTCTCCATGGAAATGAGATGTGCTAATGCTTATACAACTGAACACCAATTAACATTGACCTACCACTAATGGTTCCCCTTGAACTGACCTAATCACAAACTAATACATGTTAACTTAGCAAAATTTTCAAAGTCTATAGACCATGACTAAGGGGGCGGAGCCAAATAATCTCCATGGTAATGAGATGTGCCAATGCTTATACAACTGCATACCAAATATCATTGACCTACCACTAGTGGTTCACCATGAACTAGACCTAATCACAAACTAATACATTGTTGCCGCCGCTGCCGCCGGAAACAGCATACCTATGTCTCGCTTTTTGACTCCGTCAAGGCCAGACAAAAATGCTAACTTGATCTATAACTTCATGGTGTAAACTATATAACAAATAAGAATAAGGACGTTTTGTTTACATGGAGGAAAGACAGAACAGTGAAACCTACAATACGGGTACTTGAGCAAGCTTTTGTAAATATTGGTAAAGGAGCAAGGCGTTTAAAGGGGGTTGTAAAGGATGTTGATCCCAATACACTTAAAGCGGTAGAAACTGTTACAGGTATAATTACTAATCATGCTAATAGGACAAATATCAGGTCAATATCTTCAAGCATGATGAAAAAAAGTGAGGAAAACTGATTATTTGAGTGAATTTCCTAAGTCCGAAGATCATAACTCTGAACAAAATCATTAGACCGGAACAAAATTTGAACTTGATCTGTAACTTGTCATGATAAAACTATATACCAATTATCAAATCAATATCTTCAAGCATGACAAAAAAAAGTGCGGAAAACTGATTATTTGAGTGAATTATCTAAGTTCAAGGACCATAACTCTGCATTAAATCGTCAGACCGGAACAAAATTCGAACTTGATCTATGTCTTGTCATGATTAAACAACACACCGAATTTCAAATCAATATCTTCAAGCATGAAGAAAAAAATTAAAAATTGTGGAAAACTGATTTGCCAGACTGACGGATGGACAAACAGACAGACAGACAGTCAGACAGACAGACCAGACAGACAGACAGACAGACAGTCGGAGTGCAAACCTAAAGTCCCCTTCGACTTCGTCGGTAGGGGACTAATAAATTTCATAACACAAGTTTTAACCGCCATCTTCTCAAAATTTTCGCAACAACATAGACAAGAGACTGTCAGATTGACAGCACACTGGATTTTCAAACATGAAAATATTATTTGAAATGTGGACACCCAAACAGAATCAAATAAAAACATAAATTTGTGTAGGGTTCAGAAATAGAAAGGCCAACAATTGTTCAGCAGGGGTGGTGGATAGGCAGAAATCATGAAGTCAATAGTAAGAAATATGTTATGAGTTTTACACCTTATTTAATATCAAACCATAAAATATGGTGGTCACTCCAATAACTTTCCTGAAACCTATTTTCAAACAGTCGTTGTCTTGTAATATATGCATGGTCAATGGAAAAGTATTTGTGAAATACAAACCTGACCTCCCTTAGTCACAGGAAACAACATATCTATTTTTTAAAGATTTCGTCAAAGTGTTTTCAAGGTATTGCACAGAGACTGTTTGGCGGCATTCTGACCGCCTAGGCAGCTGCCCGACTGCCAGCCACACATCACCAAATAAATAACCGATATTTTCCTCAGGAAATATGGTTAAAAATTGCCTGCACTTCACAATTATTAACACCGTGAATGAAAAAAAATACCAATTTTTACTAATTATATTACATAAAAGTTCTCACATACCAACACAAATATTAGTATAGGGCACTGTCAAACAGTCTGTCGCGCTTTAACACTTTTTGAGATGTTAATATTTTATCTGCAATATATATTCATTACTCAATTAAAATATATACACACCTGTGATAAAAGATCTCATAACTTCTACTATTAGAAGGGGGCTGATCATTACATTATCTCTCAGCTGTGGGGTATCAAAATAAACAATCTTCCCAAGAGAATGTTGAAAATGTAGAAAATCAGTCAACTGCTCAGGAGACAGGACAGACACCTTGCTGATGGCATTTAATTCTTTAACTTCAGCCAATGACATAATTTGTTTTCCTTCTGCCACCAATTCAGCGATCTCAAGCTCTAGTGGAACACAAGCATTCGGCATCCTTTCGCCCCAACATGGGTGGTCGAATGTAAGTTCTGTAATTGTTTTCTTCAGAACTTCTATTTCTGGGTCAGCTTGATCTTTGGCATTGACAAATATTAGAGGCCTAAGGACCAGATGATGTTGTCCCTCATGGTCTTTAAACAATTCCACAATTCCACTGTAAAGCTCTTCACGTCGTGTCTCAACATTCTCCTATTAAAGCGATTTGAAAATTTTAATTAAAAATATTTAATTTGTTCTCATTTTTGTTCTGTGTCTTTTTGGCACTTTTTATATAAATAAGATGTGGTATGAGTGCCAATGAGGCAACTCTCCATCCAAGTCACAAAGAATTAAAAGTAAACAAGTATAGGTCAAAGTACGGCCTTCAACACGGAGCTTTGGCTCACACAAAACAGCAAGCTATAAAGGGCCCTAAAATGACAAGTGTAAATTTATTCAAACAGGAAAACCAATGGTGTAATCTATATACAAAACGAGAAACACCTATGAACCACACCAACAAACTACTGAACAACAGGCTCCTGACTTAGGATAGGTGCCTAAAAATGCAGCGGGTATGGATAGTTTTGTTGCGTCGGCAACGATATTGCAGTTCAAGGCAACACCATTACTCCTTCTACGTCCTTTATTATTACAATGAAAATCGGCATAATTTTGTAAAGAATCTCCTTGACTGTGACAAGAAATCTGTAAATGCTAGAAACAGTTTAAAGGGTTGCGATTTGACGTAGACTAAAACGCTCTCGCTATCGCTTTTTATTTTTTTAATGTTTACAAAAAACCAGCGCGGGTAATAGACACGATAACTTTTCCGGATGCAGGAAGCGAGAATATTTAGAAAATTTTCGTTTAGAAAAATAGATATTCGGGGCACTGTGGATCAAGGAATTAAATTGGCGTTGTCTAAAGGGTCTTTAGAATATTTTTTTGGAGAAGAACTTGCTATTGATATTTTTTGTAATTCACACTTTTACCTACCTAGTTTAGAAACACTAGTAAAAAAATAAGTCACATTTTAATAAATTGGCAATAAATCTAAAACATGTCAAGAGGGTATATATAGCCTAGTAGCCAGTAATTTCGGTATTTGCGTCAAAATACAAATATTGTTTAATTTAAATGATGCCCCCGCTTGCATATAACGGTAAAAAGGGACAGAACTCAAGAACTGTAAAAGTGACGCTACCCAAATTTGTACTTGATCTGAGTTTTGAGGTAATACGCATTGTGTATACGTTTCATAACATTAAATTGAGGCAAAGTTAAGTTAGAAAACAGAAACGAAAAATTCAGCAATTTTTCCATTTGTAAACGGACATAACTCTAGAACGGTAAAAGTGACGCCACCTAAATTCGAATTTGACCATGTTTTATGGTTATCAGCTTTGTGCATAAGTTTCATAACATTTGGTTGAGGCAAACTAGAGTGAGAGAACAGAAACGAATATTTTAGCATTTTTTCCATTTGTAAAGGGGCATAACTCTAGAACGGTTAAAGTGACGCAACCAAAATTCAAACTAGATCTGTATTGTGTGGAAATAGCCATTGTGTATAAGTTTCATAACATTTGGTTGAGGCAAACTGAAGTGATGGAACAAAAACAAAAAAATCTACACTTTTTCCATTTTTAAAAAGGCATAACTCTAGAACGGCAAAAGTGACAACACCAAAATTCAAACTTGATTTACATTTTTTGGTAATAAGCATTGCGTATAAGCTTCATAACATTTGGTTGAGGCAAACTAAAGTTAGTGGACGGAAACCAATTTTGGGACTTACGGACGTACAAACTTAATGACCCCTCCGCTACGGCGGGAGAATACAAGATTGAACTTATCTGAAAATAAAGCATGTATCATCCTCACGCATTCCTTGTCCAGATTTTGCTAGATTTTCGGTCTATTTTGTTTTCTTCAACTCATCAATATATGTATTACAGTTTGGACTTTCAAATATTTTGGCCTCTAACATTAATGAAGAGACATTACTTGTTGAGAAGTGCATCTGGTGCAGTACTACTAAATATTGACAACATATTTGTTGAAATAAAACTGACTTCAAAAAAAATCTTTAACATATAAACTGAGCAATTGTTTTAAGTCAATAGACCATGACTGAGAGTGGCAGGGCCAACTAATCTCCATGGAAATGAGATGTATCAAATTGAATATTGATACAATTGCATACCAAATATCATTTACTTATCTATTAGTGGTTTTTCATATCTTCTACTCTATTTATAGGCCCTGTAATCTGATCTTTAGTCTATTACCCACAAATCAATAGGAATCTTGTTCTTTTAAAAGTGTAGTTTCAAAAACATTTTGGTCAAGTTAAGACATATGAGCATACATCATTATGTAAGCCTAAGAGCTCTTATGGGGCAATTTGTACACATTATTAAAGTATTCCAAATGGCAATAACTAACTATTATATAGCTAGCATTAGATCACTCACCCTTGGTACTTTGTCCTTGTGAGTGGCAACAAACAAGATCTTCGGAATGCCTGCATATTCCATCTTACAATAGGTCAGGATGGAATTGACCCAATATTGCAAGAATACTACAAAATAAAATCAAAATCTGTAATAAAAGAAGTACAAAAAAAAAAAAGATATACATTCTGCATTTTTTATAGTTGTGATACTGCACTTTAATTTTTTCATTATCTTTTGTTTTGTTAACCCGTTATTTAAAAAAAAAATGGCTGAATACTTTGTCAACCTCATTCATTTAAACAGTTGACAATAGTCTTCCTTTAAGTTGGATTATCTGTCAAAAAGTGACAACTATTTCAGTGTATATCTATATACTATATTGGTGTATTTGTTCTTCAGTTTATTTCATTAACACATAGATGAAGGAATGCATATTAAAAATAGGGTAACAATGCTAAAGACCTGCATACAATTAAAATGTATACAAACTAACATTTCAAACCACACAAATGGCCAGTTCCAGTTGATGTCCTGTAAAAAAATTGTATGGAACAGCTCTTGGATTTTGTGTTTGTTCTTATCGCTATCTTGCTTTTTTAATTATCATTTATGGCCAATAACACAATTATTTCATAGTGCATTTCTTTAAAAAAAAAACCACGCAAAGTAAACAAAAGTGCACTTAACTAACCATTGATTTTATGTTGATAGTCCTAAATATAAAGCTTTACTACAAGTATCACATAAACTTAACATGATCCAAGAAAATGAGGTCAAGGTCAGATAAACCAAACAACAAATACATGTACACCTTACAATCATTCAATACACCAAATATAATTGACCTATTGCTTTAATATAGTTAACCAAGAAAACTAAACATCGACCAATGAACCAGGCAAATGAGGCAGACATGTACACCTTACAATCAATCTATGCATTACATATAGTTGACCTATTGCTTATAGTATCTGAGAAAGAAACTTAACCATGAAAACTCAACATTGACTAATGAACCATGAAAATGAGGTCAAGGTCAGATGATACCTGTCAGACAGACATATACACCTTACA
Organism: Mytilus coruscus; assembly: GCA_017311375.1. NCBI lineage: Eukaryota > Metazoa > Mollusca > Bivalvia > Mytilida > Mytilidae > Mytilus > Mytilus coruscus. The sequence goes on along the minus strand of JAASAO010001245.1, from coordinate 943 downwards.
ATCTTTCCATACAACAAATATATAATAAATTAAATAACACATAGCTGATAGGGTGATAGAGCTTATTGTTACCCCTCGAAAAAGCATTGTCAACCTTGGCTTCACATCTGTTGACAATGTTTTCTCGGGGTAACAATCTGCTCTATCACCCTCTCAGCTCTGTGTTATTTATATATTGACCTACTGCTTATATTTTAAGAAAAACAAACAAAAACTAAACACTGAGCAATGAACCGTGAAATGAGGTCAAGGTCAAATAAAACCTGCAAGACTGACATGTTCATCATAAAATATTTCCATACACCAAATTTAGTTGACCTATTTCATATAGTATGAGATAAAAAGACAAAAACTTAACTTTGACCACTGTACCATGAAAATGAGGTCAAGGTCAGATGACACCTGCCAGTTTACAATCATTCCATACACCAAATATAGTAGACCTATTGCTTACATTATCTGATATATGGACTTTACCACGAAAACTAAACCTTGTTCACTGAAAGTCAAATGAAAACTGTCTGACGGGCATGAGGACGTTACAAGGTACGCACATACTAAATATAGTTATCCTATTACTCATAATATGAAAGAAATTAACATTACAAAAAATCTTAACTTTTTTTCAAGTAGTCAATGAACCATGAAAATGAAGTCAAGGACAATGGACATATGACAGACGAAAACTTCATAACATAAGGCATCCAGGTCTTCCACCTTCTAAAATATAAAGCTTTTAAGAAGTAAGTTAACGCTGCCGCCGGATTACTATCCCTATGTCGAGCTTTCTGCAACAAAAGATGCAGGCTCGACAAAAATCACACCTGATCTATCCAAAATAGATTATTATAGTGTAGTGTTCTACTTTTGGGACACATTATGTTAAAATTATAGAAAAATCTGTCGGCTCTATCTCAAAATTTGGGCAATTTTATGTTAAGGA
>JAASAO010003462.1:0-30364 GCA_017311375.1 Mytilus coruscus | reverse complement strand
TTTTCAATAAAAAAACACATGAGAAAATTTGATAATTTCACAAAACTCCATGATTCAGAAAAAAGCAAATATGTGGGTTTTTTGTATATTTTGACAAAAATCTAAAAGTCAGGTTGAACTGTAATCTTAAGGAAGGAAGTTCGCTTCTCAGTTTCAAATTAATTAACTTTTCAAAACACTAGTTAATATCGATAGGGGATCAATAAAGGAATCAAAAGAGTAAAAAAAAATATACAGGTCAATGTGCTTGTTTTCGAGATATTACCCATTGAAATTTTGGCGGGAAAATATTCTCTCTTGACTTTTCATAGCTTTATCATTGACAAGTTTACATTTTCAAAAACTATTAAAGAATAATCGAAATTTTATAAGACTTTTACAGATGGCTTATCATTACACATGTAAAAGATTTATAAAAAGAAAAATGGGGGTCAATGGCCATTTTTTAAAGGCATTCAAATGAATAAAACCAGAGGTTTCCGAAAATCTGACAAAATCCCAAAAACATGACAAGCGAACTACCTTAACTAAGCTCTGAAGCTAAATCCAAGTTATATCGATGTTATATATGAAATTTCTGAAAAAATTTGATTCTTTATATAATCAGGCTCTCCGACCAAACGTTTTCTTTTCAAGAATCTACATGTATGATATTTAAAAAAATAGACCTACCCTCCCCCTTTTATTCCCCACCTTCCAACCCCAATGTTACATTATATATTACATTTGTTGAACCTTATGAAAAGAACAGACAAGACTGTGAGTAAGCAAAGCATGCAGTCTTATTCCAATTTTAATATATACACCTTCTATTTATGTATTTTTACATAAATTTCTATTTATGCAGTTTTGAATGGATGTTGCTATGGATAATATGTGTTTCTGTGGTAACTATTGAAGTCAGCAACTCTTAACAATGGTGATTTAGAGTTAGCGTTAGCTTTATGCATTTTCTTATCGGTTATGAAACAATTCAGGACATTTAAGCTCTTAAACTGCAATATTCTGCAAATAATAAATCCGTGTCCAAGGAAAAAATCGGTTGCTATGGTGATAAAACTGATAAAACTAAAAAAGTCCCACACATTTTCTATTTAATTTGGTAAAGTAGTATCCAAACTTCATAACTACAGTGCTAACTATTCTGTACACATTTGCACTTTTCTGAAAAACACCAGAGAAAATTTGATAATTTCATAAAATCCCAATTTCAGAAAAGTTGAAAATATGCATTTTTGGCAAAATTTTCAAAAATTTACAAATTTGGTTGACATGCAATCTTCACTAAAATGAAGCTTAAATCAAGTTGTATCGATGTTACATATGAACATTTATGAAAAACTCATGATTCTATTCATAATCAGGCTCTGAATTGTGGTGATTTAGCTGATTTTAAAAGATTTTACCACGCTTAACAACCAAAAATAAAGTGTTCATTACCATGGCAACCACTCATATTTTCCCACTCAAAACTATTTTTAGCAGTATTCACTTACTGCTTCTACTAGGCCAATTAGATAAAATCTGAATACCCTCATATATCACATGTATAAGGCACTCTGCCTGGTTCTTATAAAGAGCTGTACTTAACATGTCATATGAAGGAAAGGATTGGATTTTGTTTGGACCAGACAACAAAATTGTGGCAAACCTATTACAGCTTCTGTCCCAAGACAGCAAATACCGTCACTTTTACCTGAATTTCCACTTCTTCATTTACGCAAGTCAAAAATAAATACACTGTTCAGTGCCTACAAAGATGCTGGTTTATTGCAGCTTCTCGTGTACATGTGTGATGATGAAAAGAAGGAATGGACAAAACTTATATCAATGGAACATATTGATGTTACTACCAGATTTGCTAGACGGTTGTCACTTTCCTTTCATTTAGCATTTTGTGTCGCTTCCTTCAATGCATTGATGATAAAGATGCTGAGTCTGTCATGGATATGCTGGAAAGTGATCAACTATCATCAGAGACCTGGGACAAACAACTTAGTGAATTTATGGACGCTGGGAGTTCAAAAAATGCAACATTTAGATTGCACATGGAAATGATGCAGCATTGTGATGAAGTGGTTGCAGTTTATTTGGCAGAACGTTTAGGAGGATTTGACGCATACAATCTACTTTTAGGTGCAGTAAAATCATCATTACTATTTTCGTTTTAAATGGTGGATCTTCATATGGTCCATTTTGTGTACGACTGCTACTTGAGCATTTTAGTGCAGGCCATTTTCACCAGTGTATGAAGAAAACACTGTATTCAACACCAATTGGAAATACTTCTACCAATTTTGCCAGTGATTCAAAGAGGGAAATGGATCATCAAGATGTTCTACCCGGATTTAAATCTGGTTCTACACTTCCGCTGCAAATAGTAGAATGTCTTTGATAGATTCATGAAATGAAACACATCATAGAAGGACAAATGACAGAGAGAAAAGTTATGATAATGGACCCAATGAAACCAATCAATCGGATGTTGAATGGAAATTGACAGAAGTTGATCTGAACCACATCATACCAACAGCCTCATTGATACTACGTAAGAAGAGAAGAGAAATAAGTCTCTTAAGAAGGAAAACCGAATGGCTTACTTGCTGAGTTCGGAGATGAATATGTGTCAGTCACTAGTAAAACCTGACTGCTCAAAGCCAAAAGTGATGAAGTCTAAAGGTATTCAAGAGGCATTAATTTCAATGCTTGCTGATCTAAAGAGTGAAAAGAAAGATTTGATAACACTTGGTACTAATACAATACCCAATACCATATCAACTTCAATTCAAATGGCAACAGTAGAATTTGCAGGTGTAAAGTTTAAGGCTAAAGTGTCTACAGGAATCCAGTACATCAGATATGTCCAAAATGCTGTTTTAAAAAATATAGTACAAAGCTTGCCAAATCTAGAAAGAGTTGTTTTATGCGAAGAAAAATATTCATTCACACCTGACCATTTTAAAGCAGCTGCACATCAACAAAGAAAAGCTAAGGAGAAACTAACAATATCACATCTTAGAGATCCAGATGCTGCCATAAATGCTGCAACTTTAAGGAAAGATGACATTATAACCACCATAGAAGGAAAAGTCTGATAAGTAAGTTTTGGCTACAAATGCTGTAGACCTGCGAATAGATGACAATGTTATACTCGATAATTGAATCTACAAAGAATACAATGCCAGCATGGGAGCATTGTACCTGTGAGTATTACACAACACCAATAAGGTGTATCTTTAAAACATCACAGCAACAACCAATTGTTCAGGATTTGATCACTGTCTCTCAAAGAAACGGAAGGCAGAAATGTCCCAGATAGACTGGCTTCTTGATGAACGATCAAAATTATCTCCTCTATGTCAGCTTGTAGCATAAGTAAATAGAAGATACAGTCACACTGTTTCTGTGATTTTACAAAAGCCACACAAAAAAATGGACATATATAATGTTACAGACATAATGGAAATCTTAGAAAGTATTTTTAAAATGAGGATGATATCGTGAACGTGAAAAAGTATCCATTGTTCTTGTATGGGAGGCAAATGATTTTATCCCAAAGTTCCATAATATTTCACAGATGAAGATGTTTTATTTATGTCAAATGAACATTTCCGTCTGAACTTGTTCCAGAAATCTGAGAAAAATATCCACCAACTTAATACAACAGTGTACAAAGATTTTATCAAAACCTTGTTTTCTTCTATGTCTAACATTCAAGTTTCTTTTGAAGAAGTAAGACACAACTCAATGTTTTGCAAACAGCGAAAAACAACTGACCAGATAGACACAAGCTAACTTCGAAATGCAAAACTGTTACTACCCCCTAAATCTTGTTTAGAAAGAATGGCAGAGCTGGTTAATTTGCAAATTGAATATTTGGAAACTACTGGAGATTCAATGGCAAAATTACCAAAGTTTTTAGAAAAGGACTGTTTGAAAATGACAGAAACAGGTGAAGTTGAGTTCTATTTTGGACCTCTAGCCCGGGAAAACATTGAACATTTGTTAGGAAACCATAAACGACAAATGAATGAAACACCACAGAAAGGGAAGAGAAAGAAAAAATGCTTACATCAACGTCATCTAAGCCTAATACTTCATCTATATAGATGTATTTGATGATGACAGTTGCTGACTCTATGAAACTGACAGTATTGAAATACAATGCTTATTTGTAATGAAGATAATCTTTATTTTTTCAATTTGAAGGACGTGCAAAAATCTAGTTTAGTTTAGTTTAGTTTAAACAGTATTTTATTCAAATAAATTGAATTGGATTGGGCAACAGGCATAGCCTATATAAGCCCTCTCCATAAAAAAATGCAAAAATCTAGTGTACATTTTGGACAAAACCATATTTCATAAAAGTAAATGCAAAATTCTTGTGTATATTTTAGACAAAACCATTTTTATTGAAGTTAATGTATAATTCATGTGTAAGTTTTAAGTCAGGAAAATGGCTATTGTTATCCTAGTTCGTTTCTGTGTGTTGCATTTTAGTGTTTCTGTTGTGTCGCTGTTCTCCTCTTATAGTTGATGTGTTTCCCGGATTTGTTTTCTCAATCGATTTATGAATTTTCGAACAGCGGTATACTACTGTTGCCTTTATTTAGACAAAATATCTGCAGCAAATTCGATCAGATATTAGAAACAAATTAATTAATTTCATTTTCTCCGTCATTTTTCTCTTTTTTGTTTTCTGATTTTCAATTTTCACTGAATTTATTATTTATGTTCGTGTTTCTCATACCTGCACTTAAGATTCATGTCTTTATTGTAAAGATGTTCAGCAACTTTTATCATAAATGTATGGTATGATTGTCAGTTAATATATTTTGTAAATCCTTGATGATATATTTTTTTCTTAAAGGTATATTAGAGTTATATGATCTTTTTAAAATGCATATTTATAGTTTTCTGTTAAACTGTCTGAAATATATACATAAAATAGGTTTATATTTCACATTCACCTTTAAATCTGAATACAACAGTTTATTTAAAATTAGAGATAATTTTTCAGCTTTTAATCCCCTCTTTTCTTTGTAAAGAAAAGATCTGATTCAGAGTTAAAATCTATGTAATCAAGATAAAGTGCAGACTTCTATATTCCACACTACATGTACACATGTACATGTGTTACAGTAAATCGGTATTTTGAAGAATACAAATGATATATATTTAAAGCCACATTTGATTTGTGAATCTTAAGAGATCACAATGAAATATACAACGTATCTTACAAAAGTGATGGATTGATGAATGATACAATAAACAAGACATTATACAAGAAACCTGGTGCCAAAACATGTGTTGAATGATATTGAATTTACCTTCCTTTTCTGTCTCTCTCTCTCGCATTTAAAAAGATGAATTATGGCAGACAGATACTTATATAATCAATGTAAAATAAAATACTTGAAACTATCGTCTTTAAACTATTCATTATTTCGTTACATTTAGAATTAGTGGGGGTAGGGGTTGGCGTGAAGAAGTAAGGAGTAGGGAAGCAATTTGGTCTTTTAATTTTTATCTTTTTTTGGGAAGGAGAGGGTGTGTGGGAAGGACATAAGGTTGCCTATAGCCGTTAAATATACCTTGTATTTCAAATATTGAGATTTTAGAATAAATACAGCGTATTATTTTTACAAAAGACAGATATAATGCCATTTATATACATCTGATATAATAATATAATTGGATGAGCTAGGTAGATGAGGAAATCTTGACAAATATCAGATAACTTAACTAATTTTTACATGTATATATTTACATAACAAGATCCGGTCAATAGTTGTTAGTCAATTTGTGTGTTCTTACAGGACGACCGATTTTCTTGGTGGGGGGGATTTTGAAAATAAATATCCTGGCCTGGTAAGAACTGTAAATAAATAATATTGCACAAGGCGGGATGAGAATATTCTGCAACACATAATTGGCCATTCCAGTTTATATTTGACAGGTGGGGATGGAAGGGGAGATTTTTTTTTGATATATCAGTAAAAATACATCATGAAAAAAAAAATAACTATCAGATTTATAAAAATTTAAACCTATCAGATGAAGAGTTTCTGCTCATAATGGGTGGATGGGCTATCATGGCAAAATCGACCTATCATAATTTTTTTCTGCAAGTGTTATTCCCATCAGAACTTAACTGACACTTCGACCTGTCAGAAGATACCTTCCACCCCTTGTAAACTTTCATTTAGTACATAATCCCTGACTAGTAAGTATATCTTTAATATTAATTTATTAACTTCTTTTTGGACTGGGGGTAATTTAGAACTTTGCATATGGTATAAACACCAGCCTCTAGATTTATGGAAGATAGTATGTTGACTACTAGAAACCTTTTGGGTTGCTGTCATATTTTCGTTTACCCCATACAACCTTTTATTCATGTTTGTATCATTTGAAAGTATTATAATAATAATAAGGCAAAACAAAATAGTGGGCTTGGTTCATTAAATTTTAGTTCTATAGTTGTCACTGGCTTTTTGATAGGAAATTTTTTAACGGTCACAGGGATGTTAAAAAAGGATATATTAAATAAAAGAACCAAATACTGCATTTGGTTTTGCTCGCTTTCGCATGTCTAAAAAGCTGTAGACAAACACATATATATTCACTTACATGTAATTTAATTTTTTGTGCTTGAAAATGAGAGTTAGAGGACCAATTTTTGACAAATAATTGTCAATAATTATGCAGGAAACAAAAGTGTACACAGGTCACGTTTTTTTCTCAGACTGATAATGACGTCTTTACACTAAATCCATCAAATGCTGGATGTGTTCTGATTGATATTTAAGTCCTAGCCTTTAACCCCACCACATTCTATATGTGCCTGTCCCAATTCAGGAGCCTGTAGTTCAGCGGTTGTCATTTTTTGGTGTTTCTCATATTTGATTTTCGTTTATTATTTTGCATAATTATTTTGTACTTGACATGTGTTGTGCTATTACACCACTGTCCCAGGTAAGGGGAGGGTTTGCGCCTCCAAACATGCTTAACCACGCCATATTCTATATGTGCCTGTAGTTCAGTGGTTGTTGTTGGTTCTTGTCTGTCATATTTGTTTTTTCGTAAATTGGTTTGAACTTTGGTGGATAGTTGTCTCATTGACAATCATACCACATCTCCTTATTTTATATAGTGTACAAAATTGAAAATAATTTTTCGAAGATAAAAAAAATGCGTACCAACAGATGAAAATAAATAGTCAATCTCCCTCCCTTTTTCTTTCATCATATCAAAAGGGTCATCCCCTTATATCAGCAATAGAATGTAAATATTAACCTTATCACAAATTTCATCTGAATTCTGCTGTGCACTCTTATCATGTACATGAATCATCAAAATCTTCTACAAACATAGTGTACATGTACAGTACAGTGAGTTATTAATATACGAGTAAGGAGGTACATTGTAAATACTGCATAGACGACCACTATATGCTCCCAAGGGAAGCAAATTTGGTAGAAGCGATTTTGGTCATACCACTAACGTATTGACAGACCTTCAACAATTTGGCGACGACAAAATTCTTTCTGGGGTTTTGTTCCTTTTGGATCATTATAGAGCATACGATTTCCCCGTATATTTGCATAATTATCTGATTACCGAAAAGTATAATGATAAATAAAGCAAAATGTACGTATAACCTTCGGAAGCTCGTGTAACACTTGTTTCACATAGAAAAATAATTACCTTCGGAAGAACGTGTAGCACTTGTTTCACATAAATAGTACATTGCTAGCGTTGTTCTCCCCTTCTCTTTTTTATTTTTATTTACTAGCATGCCCTTTAAATGAACAGCATCTACACAACTTGGTCTAGTGACTTGTATAATGTCTATAATAAAGCTGTTTACCCTTAATGGGCGTGTTCCAACGAAGTATACAGCTAATTGAGAAATATACACTGAAGTTGGTACGTGGGGAAAATATTCCATAAGCAACATATCAAACAAAATTGAATTTTATACGAAAATTCTAAAACCTGCTGACATTTTCTGTTGTTATATAACAAGAGAAATGATAAAATTATATATACGGCAATTCTTTTTCATTTGAGTTTGTTTCATTCTGACTATTTTCCAGGACGTTTGATCATTATCTTATAAACGGAACGCCCCCTTTCCCCAAAGAGAAAGTGTAAAACATTGAAGAATCCATTTATCAGTGTTTTACGGGAGAAAATATTTTGCCACTATATTCTCCACTGGACTTAACCAAAAACTATTTACATTATGCATTGTAGGATCGGGAAAAATAGCATGATATCATAGAAAAGTAATTCTTACGCATGGTCGATAGAATAAACTTTAATGTTTAATAATTTTTGTCTTAGACTATTTTGCCGGCTGACCGGAAGAATAGCAACTACCTATTCTATACGGAGTGTCTATTGTTCTGGCTAGCCAGAAGAATAGTTAAAAATCTCTATTTTTCCAGCCATCCGTTTGCACATGCGCAAATATTCAATATCAAAAGCAGTATCATGTGACACGGAAACGGATAAGGTGTCGGATTGCAAACGCGCGTATGCAATGGACGTTTTGAGAATTGGAGATCGGAATTATATTTAAAGATGTCCTAAAGAAAATTAGAGAGAATGTGATTGCTTAAAAAATCAAATTTCTATAGGACAGACTACAGAACAATTGCGTGTGCACGTAAAATGAGAGGAATAAAGCGTGGAATCAAACTGAAATGATCAAACCGAAATTGCTGATTAGCCCATTACCTTTACCTGTATCAATGAAGGCAAAAAGCATAAAAACAATTCACGGGAAATTAAATAAATCACGTATACTTGGATACACAAGTAATAGCTTTTCTAAAAAGCTAGCCGTATCATAGCGGATGAAAGTGGAAAATGTTTTCTCTTTGTAGTTTTTTAGATTTACCTATTTCTTTTGGGGAAAGTATTAACACTGGAAATGGAGGGGTAATGTCTTTTTATCGATTATTTTTTTCAAACAGATATCGGAGTTGTTCGTCGACTTTTTCTTTGGTTGTTTGCTTATTTATTTGTGTTAGAAAAGTATGGCCGCTTCCACCTGAAAGTTTTTCGTTCATAATAGGCATCGAAAAGTGTAGAGAGTGAAACGTAGTAAAATTTAAACATATAAGAACACAATTAATATATTTCCAACGGTATCTCACATCTTTTCAAAAATGATACTTAAAATGTAAAGCTTCACATATATGTATGGTTATTTTGTTGTCGATGAAGATTTTGTCTATTCATTGTAGCTGGACTGCAATGTGGAGTGTGGAATGCCCCACGCCTCCTTTTCTATATTTGAATAATGAGTATCCTTACAATTAAATGTTTCTTTTTTCAGATTATTTGGTTGTATTGGACTTCTTGATTATATTTTTTGATGAAAAATACTCAGAGTCCTGAGACAGGTAATTTGTTATATAAGAACTATTGTAAACGCCTGAAATTCAAAACATAGTAATGACGCCAATATTCTTTTTCAATTTATAATGGTTATAAAGAAGGCGATAAGTTCTGCAAAGATATTTTAAGTTCACTATGAGGCCATCAACATAAGAGAATCAACAAATTTGACCAAAAACTTTATCAAGCATACAGCTTGATACTGTATCGTTTGTTATTGTTTTACTTGTACATATCTTCATATTTATTTACTATACCATTTAATGTTTGATGACGAATAAGGCCCTTATCATACTTACCCTTAAAAGCTTGACATACTGGATTGACATAATCTTTTGTGGAAGACCGTTCGTATGTTGACATATAAATGTCTTTTTGTTTTATGAATATAGTAAATGTATGTTTATACTTGTTTTACAATTCTTGTAGAAAACATACAATTAAGGTAGCACAATACAAAAGCAACTAAATTTTATCAAAATTTCATTTTCAGTGTTTTTGTTACTTCTTAATATTTCAAAACCACAGAAGAAAAAATTATTTACATATCTTGCACTGTTAATGAGTTTTGATGATAATTAGTTTTATAAACAAATGCACGTGTCTTACTGATACAAGATAAGAACATGTGGGCAGTACTATGTGGTTAATCAATAGAATCATTTGATAGCTTTACGACCACTGACCAGCAATAAAAATAACAGTTATGAAAAGAGGTGGATTAGGATTTATGGAAAATAAAGATAATGAATTCCAAATAAAATACATTTCTGTATTGGAGCTGCCAGGAGAAAAACAAAACAACTATTTGGAGCTATAGAGGAATCAAAATATAAATGTATAGATATTAAACAAATGTAATTGTACAAAATAAATATTGCTGATGTTTATACTAGAATTTCTTGAGGAGAATGTTTAAATATGAATTCTTTTAAAAGAAAATACAAATTAAATATTTCATTTTCAAACTGCAAAAATGAAAAAATCTACTATGTGTAAAACACCATGTTGTCATTGTATACAATTATAATTCTAGAAATCCCCCATAAGGATCCTCTAGACTGACCAACTGATCATTTTGTGTACACATGCATAACCTACTTTTTGTAACAATGCAGAAAACAAAATTATCATTTTATGTACTAAAAGAATAAAATCCATATTGAAAAAAGTAAATGCAATGTGTAATTAAACTTCTGAGATCATTAATAGTAAAGGTTTATCATGGTGGGCGGAGTTTTGAGCATATCAGTAGCAACTGACTTACAGCAAGGTCAATAATTATGGCAAGCCGTTCTCGTCAAAACTATGTTTAAACCATTTTCGAAAAATTTACACACTGAGAATTTAAAAACACACTGAGATTAAAAACTTAAAACACACACTGAGAATTAAAATTACACACTGAGATTTCATAAAGACGCACTGAGATTACAAAAATGAAAACACACACTGAGAATTGAAAATTACACACTGAGATGAAATAAACTGAAAAACACACAGTGAGAATTGAAAATTACACACTGAGATTTCAAAATACACACTGAGATTTGTATGCATATTACTTATGAATATTCATGAGATGAATAATTCAACAGATTAATATCTTGGTCAACCAAACTCTTGTCACATAAAAATATCATTCGGAACACCTCACGTTACTTTCGTATCTCCTCGTCGGTGTCATTTCCTGTCAAAAAATTTCCAGGAGGTGAAAAATATATACAGATGCATTAGAACTCTCGAGTTTCCTTATTATGTCGATCAACGATACAGAAGATTTAGGGGAATTCTTCACATCTTTATTGAATGTTTTTGAAAATACTAATCGTAACTTAAACAGACCTTGGACAGCTCACGACATAACCTTAATCGAAAACATCAGTCGTCGACTAGAAAGTTGTTTAGAGATATTAAATGTTATGCTTTCTGTGCTTGATCCGGGGTCAGATTTAAATCTAACTATTGAAACCCTATACTCAACTGGACATGATCTTTTTGGACAAGCAACACAAATGCTACATACTTTGAATATTGAAGAGGGGTTAATCATGTTAATGATGAGGCGAAGACGCTTTGCTGTTCGAAGAAACATCCACAGGACGACCAAAGTACAATTTAAATCAATCAATTATGTATTTATATGAAAGTGGGATGTCATGGAGCAGAATGGCAAGGTTACACAATATTTCTAAATCATTCTTAAGCTACATGTACATGTCCATGGGTATCGGGATCGTTCGCCCTAATAACATGTTCGCCCTGGCACGTTCGCCTGAGTTAGTTCGCCCAGAGAGTCTGTTCGCCCTACTAAAAATAATGATATTCATGCAGGGCATTGAAGTTGAAAAACTTATTCAGATATTTCTATGGTTACCGTATATATTCTTGAAATTTATGGAAACGGAAAATATTTAAAAGATTATGGCTTGTTTAGGATCGTTAATTGTTCAATGACAAAATAATTCGGATCACTGAATATTGTGATACTTGACTTTTGATGGATTATTAATAAAATCAAACGTTTTATTGTTTTGATAAAATATTCAGCTTGAAATTAATAAACACAATGATGTACGAACTGTAAATCATGAAACGGATTTACAAGTTCATTATTATACTCGGAGACAGTCCTAGTCTCAGTTATACTGCATACATTTATGATTGACTGAATACAATTATTTTGTTAACAAATATTAATAAAGAGAAATACATTGTATACCAATTCTACTCTGTAAATCAAAGAGAAAATGACAAAATGATTGCGGCAATATAAATATTCTGTCAATTTGTTAACAAACTTTAACATATTTTGTTCAAATACTTAAAATTATGCGACTGGACAACAAATAGAAAGAAAAAAAAATCTGGGCGAATGGACCCTGGGCGAACAGGTATCAGGGCGAACACGTAGTATGGCGAAGGTGAATCAGGCGAACGGACCCGGATTCATGTCCATGTACCTCATTTTATCATTTAAAATAATATAAACATGATAAAGGGGGTCTGATCCCGCTTATTGTTTTGTCAGATTCCTGTATACCCGCTTATTGTAGAAATAATGCTTGTAATTTCACATGTCCCGCCCAACTTCATTTCACGCTTAATAATTTAACTGTCACCCTTACAAAAAATCGTCCAATCCGCATCACGCTTAGACCCCAATGAGACCTACATGTACATTTTTTACTATATAAGCAGTATAAAAATAACATATGCTGCTCCTATATACTATAAGAAAGCAATAGTGGTGTGCACTTTATAATTGTCAAATTTAAGCGATTTCTGTAATTTAGTTCTTTTTTTATTCCGATATTACCGCTTTTCTCCTATTAGTTCAACAGAAAAATGGACATTAACAAAATGTATGCTTCTTTCAAGGTGGATTGTGAGCGTAAATGAGCGGTGACCCCATATTTTTATTTCATTTTCTATTTACATGATTTAGTATAAGATAAATTTCATTTATAGAAAATATAGAAATCCTATATTAAATAAAAAATTGATTTAGACCCATGAGCCCGTTATGTTTGCAGGAATATTGCTGCTAGCTGCAAACATTAGTTTCATAGGATTTATCAGTTTGTTAGTTTTAAAATGCAATGAAGTACAAAAAACAAATACAATGTATGATGAAAGTATAACAAACACCAACTACATTGTACCAAAATACAGGCTCCTGACTTTTGACAGGCACATAGACATGAATGTGGTGGAGTTAATCATGTATGCCAACGCCTAAGCCCTTCTCCCTTTTCCTTGACTGGGGACAATGGTCCATCAGCATGCAATACTAAAGCCTTATAGCCTGAGATTGCTCTGGTGGTATTTATAGCACTAATAGATTGCTTTTTGTCCGTCCTTCCAGTCTTGTTAGCGCTCTCACATGTACAGTTCTTACCAGATTTTAATGAAAGTTATATCATAGGTTTATATCAGCAATGTCTTGGACGAGTTTGATCATCAGTGTCGATCAATTATTTTTAAAAGAGTTATGCACCTTGGAATCATTAACTATATGGAAAATTGCATCGTTAGCTTTCTCATGCATGTGTACAATTTTTGCCAAATTTTTATGAAACTTATACCACAGATTTATATCAGTAATATCTTGGACGAGTTTGAAAATCAGTGTCTATCAATCATTTTTAAAAGAATTATGCACCTTGGAAACATTAACTATATGGAAAATTGCACCATTAGCGCTCTCATGTGTACAATTCTTTCCAGAATTTTATGAAACTTATAACATAGGTTTATATCAGCAACATTCATGACATTGACGTGTTTGAAAATCAGTGTCGATCAATTATTTTTAAAAGAGTTATGCCCCTTGGAAATAATGATTATATGGAAAATTGCATTGCTAGCGCTCATGTGTACAATTCCTGCCAGAATTTTATGAAACTTATATCATAGGTTTATATCAGCAATGTCTTTGACATTTTCAAAAATAAGTGCACTGTAGTTATGCACCTTGGAAAAATTTATTATAACGGAAATCACATTGCATTTGCTCTAAATGCTTCATTTCTCTAATCATGCTAATTAAGATATTTATAAATTGTTATTAAGAACCAAAAAGACTGTTTGTTTAGTTATTGGCCTTGGATAGATAAAATATGTGCAACGTGGGGACATTGGAACTCTGTTTTTTTATATTTTATTCATCCCTAGAGAGTCTTTCAATTATTGATGAAATAGGGACAAAATGCATAATATTGTTTAATTATAATATACCAACCTGAATATTATTACAGTTGTCTCCAAGTCTCATTGTCTACTATCAGAAGAAGGAGAGATGAGCTTGGTTTAGACCCTCTAATATGCATAGATTTTCAAGAATCAGCAACAATGACTTGGACCAAGAAATTATCACAGCACTCCAATTCACACCTAATGCCGGAGAATCCTTTATACAAGGCAGTTTTAGGGGAAGAGGTAATAAGAATAATTGTATATATATAATTTTAAATCTACATATGTATTTGAATTGAACTGATATATATGGTATATAATTGTATAATAGTAATCAGTAGTTACAGATCAAGTTTGAGTTTCATTCTAGTTGATCCAATTTTTGACCTTATTACAACCATTGCACTTAGAAAATTTTATGCACTTTGTGGCATCAAGTGAGCGATTACAGACTCTTTTGAGCCTCTGGTTAACCTCACATAACCCAAAGGGTTATATGAGCTATTGCCATCACTTTGTTTTTGTCGTCCGTTTGTTAACTTTTTACATTTTAATATTCTCGTCTTCAATTCCACTGCAAAGTTGGCATGAATCATCCATAGGATTATATCTGATGACCTTGACCTTCAACCAACATGGCAACTGTTACTACATGTATATTAAAATAAAACATAGGTGTAAAATGCATATATTAGGCTTATTTTAACTATAATTCAATGAAAATCTTTTCTGAAACCACTGGACCAATTGGATTAAGTGATGCTTGACCCAGATAAACAGGTGAGAGGTCTTGGCTCCTCTTATGGAATACTGGATCAGCCTCTTTTGTGGCATCAACTTATGTCAAGAGCAGAACATTGTGGATTGCATTGGTTATAATAATTCTGAAACATTAAAACAACATGGGTAAAAGCTCAATACATTTAGATTTCACAATCTGGCATCAAAAGTATGGACAGCCATCATGCCTCCTATATATACATGTATATACCCTGAGTGTTACCATACTATTTTCTGATATATATACCATTTACATATATGTTTAGTGATCAAACCAAGAATTTTACTCATGTACCCATAATCCTAGAATACATGAATCAAGGAGTGTTGCCTATGCATATCTTCTAATCAGTTTTATTAACTGTATTAAAACAATTTCAAAAGAAAATAGTCTTAAAGTCAATTGATTGTCCAGTAATTGATGGTAGATGATGAAATATACATGATATATGAGGAATATTTCAGTAAACAAAATTTAGCAAGAAAAAAATATATTTCTAGCCATTATTGTATGGTTCCCACTATATAAACTGGATGTCCCAGGTCTTCCAGCTGATACATGTACATGTACAATGTATGTTTCACTAGCCTTGTTTTCACTATAGCCTGAAAATGGAAGCTACTACACAAATGTAGATCAGCATGACAGACCACATTGGGACATCAGTAGCTCTGGACTCTTTGATCCTATTTGTGAACTAGACCACATCCCGAGGCATCAGGGTACAAACTCTAGTTCAATACCGTATACTTTATTCCACAAAAC
The DNA here is from genome assembly GCA_017311375.1 of Mytilus coruscus. Taxonomy (NCBI): domain Eukaryota; kingdom Metazoa; phylum Mollusca; class Bivalvia; order Mytilida; family Mytilidae; genus Mytilus; species Mytilus coruscus. The sequence continues at coordinate 14,706 of JAASAO010003462.1, read as the reverse complement.
ACTGATTCAAGAACAATGTATAATATTGTTACAAAGTATGGTACATTTGTAAGTGTAAACTGTGTTAAATGTATAGTATGTAAATGTCAGTAATAACAATGAACTTTGTTTATAGGAATTAGAATACAACGATGGCGATTAAGAGAAAGACTTAATGTAATTGACCCTGTTGGTAGAGCACTAAGAAAAAGAAGAGCAATTCAAAGACGTGTATACAATGTAGAAGGAATAAATCTTCTCTGGTTAGTGAAATTTTTTAAAATGTAAATGTTAAATACTGATCAACAAGACAATTTTTTTTAGGATGACCACTTTAAAAAAACCAAGTCACAGTGACCTATTTTGTATCTTTTCCACATTTTTAATAAGTGTGATTCATACCTGTCAACTCACAGTATGAATATAAATGTACAGATTTGATTTTATCATATTATCATTTGCTGAATTAATAATTATTGTCCTAATAACAGCTAGAGCATGTTTATAGTTCAAATACCAATGTCCCTTTATCTATTCTACTTTTCAAAAAAGAAATTATGGTCTTCTTAAGCAAATATAGGCAGACATGTTTTTGACTTTGATGCAGCCTTATTCGCCTATTAATTAATTCCATAAATTTGACAGCTAAACACCAAACTATCAAACAACATTACATTCTGTAAGATCAACATATAAATGAGATAGCTGTACAGTTATATCAAAATCTAAGTTGATTTGAAAAAGTTATAAATTTTTTAAAGGTGACCATTTGAATTTAGTTTAAACTTTAAATTGTAGCTTTTTAACCTATTAACTTAAATCCATAAAATGAAAGCAAAAAAAACCCAAAGTAATAAATAGCCTGACATTCAGTAAGACCAATATAAAATGATATAGCAGTAGAGTTTTATGAAAATGGAAGTTGATTTGAAAAATTTATGAAAAAATTTAAGGAGGACTATCTTGAAATAACCTAAAACTGAAAATTTTAGCTTTTTCTTAAATCCATAAGAATGACAGCAACACACCAAACTACCAAACAACTTGGCATTCTATAAGATCAATATATAAATGAAATATTGCTGTCCTATTAGTGCTGAAGACCAAATGACCAAATAACTAGAAGTCCTATCAAAAATAAAGTAAAAATAAATGTGTGTCCTTCTATTGACTATGTTTTGCACCAGTCCCAACCCACCAATAAATATTGACGGTCCTTACCAATTACTTTTGACAAAATACAGATGGAGTTTGATAATGGGGTTGTGTGCCCTATTGTTTAAACCAGAGGCTCCCAATGAGCCTGTATTCGCTCATCTTGATTACAAGTGACCTCAACAAAAATTGAATCATTTTGGTCTTGGATGGAGGGTGGATCTATTGGACACAGTTTTTAAAGGAATTCATCTAAGGACCATCCAGGCCAACTTCATTTTCAATTGACTCAGTAGTTTCAGAGGAAAACATTTGTAAATGAATTTTTTGTCAAAATATGCCTACCAGTAATTCCCTTAACCAACAAAAAATTGGCAACAGATTTAACAGACCATTTTTGTCTCGCCTGTGACAAATTGCTTTCCCACACCGATGCCATAAAATTTTATTGAAAGACCTTTGACAAGGCAGGTGTCGGCTGACCTTGACCTCATTTTTAGGGTTCATTAACTCTGTAAATTAAGGAAAAACTTGAGGTCAATTTTTTGTGTTTAAGTCAGTTTCTCAGTAAGTAGGCATGATAAGTCGACAGTATTTGGTATGTGAGCGCCTCTTGATCTGGTTATCTAGACATGCAGTCATGGAATGCCTTGCTTATGCTGAGAGTCATATTTTCACTAAATTTTAATGAATACATGAAGTAGGGTATAACTTTATCTATAATAACTCAGTTTGCACTGTGCTGGACTATGCATCACAACAATGCAATCTAGAAGCAGGTGACTCCCACTCCTTGCATTACAGTAAATAGGATAACCAAGATGGCCATCACTGCTGTACTTAATTTAAAAAGGTTGATAGTGGTATACCTCCTCCTCACATTTGAAAACTGTGTTGAACATGTACTGATTTAAGTGAAACTATAGCTACCAAGTCAAAATTTGAAAATGGTTTCTTGTTTGTATTCAGTTGAAAATATAAGTAACCATTTTGAAAATTGGGTTTTCCACAGAACTCTTTACAGATCTCTTTGATTAGGAATAGTAATATAACAATATGAAATAATTTATTTCCCTCAGTGTTGCTCTGAATAATATAAAAAATATTAAAATGACAAATTACAAAAGTTGCAGAGTATGTAAGCAAACAAGATCTAAAAATATACCAAAACTTTGTAATAGATCAGATTAAGTATGCTTAAATAGTACACATTTTGTATGGGGGCCAGCTGAAGCCTGCCTCTGGGTGCATGATTTTCTCGCTCTGTTTGAGACCCATTGGTGGCCTTGTGCCGTTTTTGCTCTTTGGTCAGGTTGTTGACTCTTTGACACATTCCCATTTCCATTCTCAATTTTATTATTAAATATAAAGCATGCAATTTGTGTGTAATTTTCAGTTTTCAGTGTGCAGTTTTCAATTCTCAGTGTTATTTACTGTTTATTTAATCTTAGTGTGTTTTTTTAAATCTCACTGTGTATATTCAATTCTCAGTGTGTGTTTTTTAAATCAAAGTGTGTAAATTTTCTTAAAATGGTTTAAATATAGTTTTGATGAGAACGGCTTGCCATACTATATAGTAGACTTGTAGGTGTACATCTTAGTTTAAAAAATATTGACCCTTCTGATATTACCAAAACTTAATTAAAAAGTTGTCAAAATTGAATACACTTGCATTTCCTTTACTAAAATTTAAGGGTCACTGATGCTTTTGGAACTTTATTTTATTGATTTAAAAGAAAAGTTCTTTATACAAAAACTAAACCTTTCACAATAAACAAAGGGTGAAACATATTTCACTAGAACAGGTACCTAAAGTGATTTTATTATATCACATGATTCATGAGATTTTCTTTTCTTTTCAGGCATGTTGATACAAACCATAAGCTAATAGCTTGGCGATTTGTGTTTCATGGATGTATTGATGGGAAAAGTCGTCTCATTACATATCTGAATATAGCAGATAACAACAAAAAGACACAGCATTGACATTTTCAGAATTGGTGTTAGTAAATATGGCTTGCCATCAAGAGTACGTGGAGACTGCGAGTTGAAAACACAGATATTGCCAGATTTATGAACAATGAAAATGGAGATGGTAGGGTAGTTTTATTACTGGTAGAAGTGTACATAATCAGAGGATAGAACGTTTGTGGTCCGACATTAACAGAACTGTAACAATGTATTATCAACACCTTTTCAGTCATATGGAAAATATTGAAGTATTGAACAGCAATATCGAGTTGCATTTGTATGCTTTACATTTTGTATATAGACCTAGAATTGAGAAATCTTGTGCTGAATTTGTTGTTCAGTGGAATAACCATTCACTACGAACTGAAAACAATATGTCACCAATGCAGATTTGGTATTCATTAGGTGGTTATTCTATGGGTGATAGAATGACAGAGGTTGTAGTAGATATACAACAATATGGAATTGATTGGGAAGCCCTCATGCAGCATTAAATCTCAACAACAATATAACAGTGCCAGAAAATTTGTTTACTTTATCGGATGAAGCCAGAATTTACCTTAATAATCAAGTGCAACCTTTAACAGATGATGGCAATCATGGCATTAATCATTTTGTGAATGTTGTTAGATATTTAGAGACCTTTTAAATTACAAGATGTATTTTGAACAGCATCCAGATTATTATTTGATGATAGTAAACAAGTAGATTTCTTTTTGTACTGTATTAATCTATTTTTACAAGTGTTAAAGGGCAATAACTCAACAAAAATACTCTAGTTAAACCCGAGAGCAGTATGACTATGTAAGTCCTAATATGGTAAAAACAAGCATGCAAAGTTTCAAAGCCATCTTTTATATGTTGTGTATTGGTTAATGGTAAGGTATAACCTTACCTCGACCTCATTCATGGTTCATTGGTCATTGACATCTAGTGTTGGCCTTGTGAATAATGGTATCCATCTTTCTGTCAGGTTGGTTTCATAACTACTGATTTACTCAATCCTTATGTACCAAATTTTGGTACTTACTTCATATGGTTGGGGCAAACACCTATTGTTTTTAGAGTCAAAGTTTATTTTAGATACCCTAAATATCTGTTATGATGATATTTGGTATGATTTATACACAATTTCTATGTATGTAATTCAAACTCTGCTTATGTCTTATGCATCAAACTTGGATACAAACTTCATGCGGGTTGAGCAAAGAGAATGATTTTGGGTCAAAGGTCAAGGTCATATTCACTTTATTTCGAATTATTTAGTGAAAGAACATTATCTTTATAGCGGAAAGTGACATTTTTTCTCACCTTTCCTTGTCAGTGAATACAAGGTTCCATACCACAAAAGGAAGGTTGGGATTGATTTTTGGGTCAAGGTCCCGACCGTTTAGAAATTAGGGGCCAAAAAACAAGGATTTTCTGGTTTCCGGACAATAACTGAGTATAAGTCTATGGATCTCTATGAAATTGTACCACAAGGTTCCATACCAAAAAAGGAAGGTTGGGATAAATTTTGGGGGTTATGGCCCTAACCATTAAGAAATTAGGGGCCAAAAACAATACTTTTCAAGTATTTAATCACAGTCCAAATTCAGAGCTGTATCAAACTTGAATATTGTGTCCATGCTTGCCCAAACTGTTCAGGGTAAGACCTCTGGGGTCATATCAAGCTGCGCCCTGCAGAGCATTTTATTTCATTTTAAAGAAAATGTGACAGAAACATAAACTTTGAATGGCATTTTCAAACACTAATCAATATACATTAAAAAGTAAAAAAACCAAAAACATTGATGAACGATTTTGGCAAAACATTACAAGTGAGCGATTCAGGCTCTTCACAGCCTCATGTTATCACTAGTCTACCTGTATATCTGTTTCATGCAGATACTGAAGCTCAAACCTAAAAAAATGCTCCAGTTAATACTCCCGATAGTGCAGTCAATATCAAGAGTTTAAAATTGTGTTTGTTCATGGTTACTATTTCACCCACAGGTATACACAGTCTAAAACAAGGCTGTTTTATAACTTTGATGCTAGGCAGGCAAAACATTTGTCTGTGATATCTATTTACGATCATTTTTTGGTTTCCCACTGTAACTTCAGTGTGTCTCTACCTTTAGTCATCAAAATTTCCACACTTAATATTTTGAGGCAAATGGTAAAAAATCAAGGTCATTACCACTAAAACCGATTTTACTCATTCTCTTGCTTTCTGTGCCATTACTTCAGTTGGGCTCAATCATTTACCATCAGACTATTACAGAAAGTATGCATCTTGGGTACTACTGAACAAACGTGCATCAACTTTCTTACTATGACCTATATTATACGGTTCAGCAAGTCTGGTTATGTTTTGGGTTCAGGTCCATTTCTTGGATACTATACATATAGCAATGAATGTCATCACTGGATACATGTTGGGAATACTGAACATTCTTTCCATATAATGGCAAGTATGACCTACATGTTGGTTTGTATTCTAACCATTTCTAAGCAAGGCACCTGTCTTTCCCACTTTTAAGTCACACAATAATTTGTTGAGTATGACCTATATTTTATGCTTTAATTCATTTATGGCATTAAGGTCCATTTCTTGGAAAGCAAACATAATAAAAGTGGATACATGTTGGTTAGGTTCGGCATTGCGGCTAAGTTTTAACTGCGCTTCTGCAGTTTTGTAACAGATATTGTCCGACCTTTCAGGTATGCAGTTGGTTTTTAGCTTCTTTTGAAATGTCTATCTTGAACTTCAAAGCCAAGGATAAAATTTGTGTACCAAGAAGAATATTTGTACCAAACGTTGTTTTGTTGTAAATCAACCATACCAAATCGATATCACAACCTACCAGAATTTACCCTTTAATGTTTTGCAAGTTGGCCATATATTATGTAATTTATTTGATTATGGTCACTTCCTGTTTATTTTCCTCGACTCTGCTGATACATGTAGCACACACAATTGTTGTGATCAACATTGGCAATGAGACCAATAAATTGATAGAAATGGAATATGATTTGAATTTTGTATGGCAAGCAGTTCAGGTGCAAAACTATTTGTACACCCTTTTTTCTAAATAAAATACAGATTTCAAAACCTAAAATAACACTGAGAAATCGAAATTATACATCGAGATTGAAAAAATAAAAACACACACTGAGAATTGATAATTACACACTGAGATTAATATGCAATTACTTATGAATATTCATGAGATGAATAATTCAACAGATTAATATCTTGATCTCAAGAACTCTTGTCATAATGAATTGCAATTCCTTCAACCAACATTTGTAATAAATTTCAAGACTTTAAAACATCGCTCATATTCATAAGTTTGTTGCCTATAATTCAGATCATTACTACCAGTGTATCACAATTTTTTTAAAATCTCAGTGTGCTTTGTTGTAATTCTCAGTGTGTAAATTTTTCAAAAATGGTTTAAACATAGTTTTGACGAGAACAGCTTGCCATGATTTGGTCTTGCTTGCTCACAGTTACTTGAGAAAATTGTAAGTCTACAACAAGGACTACACATTATAACAACACCATTTTCCCATGCATTTTTAAGGTAGGTTTACACTGCACTTTTATGGCAACTGTACTACATCGACAGGTGCATGATATGCTTACCATACAAAAATTCTGATTTGGTAGAGTTCTTGTATCTCTTTTCTTATGTACACTTGTACTGTCAGATATTTGAATAAGGAACAATTTTAAAATTGTTTACAAGTCCCACATTAATTCAATAAACACTTTTTTGTACATAAAAAGCAAGTTTTTAATTTCAAAAAATAAACTGGATACCAATACATAAAGAACACAAATTATATGGAAATAGTTTGATCTGATAGACAGCATCTCTTTTGATTGAATTGTCTATTTTCATTTTCACATTAAAACATATGTACATATTTTTATAACTCCCTACCTGTTTATATTGACCATTAACACTTGATTTAATGTGTAGGTCACATTGACCTACATTTTAAAAAAAATTACAGAGCATCACCCAAGTAGTTGTGCTGAACCTTGAATCTTCACTGGTTACATAGAAAATAGCTATAAAATTGAACTATGAAGAAAATTTAAAATTGCCCTTTTCAACATCCTCCAACTTACTGGGCCATATTTAATTTTGGACCACATCAAAACACGAATCAGAGAGGACAATCCAAGGAATGTTCAGCAAAATTAAGTTGAATTTGGCAGAGTGGTTCTGAAGATTAAAATTTAAAAAATTAACTGACATATTCTAGACGACAGACACCAAGTGACGGTAAAGCTCACCTGAGATCTTAAATAAGATCTGCAAACTAAATTTTACTAAGATTAAACAAGACTAGAATACTTGAACATAAAGTTGTAAAAATAATATTTGACAAAACAAATATAAGATTAAACAAGACTACAATACTTGAACATAAAGTTGTAAAAATAATATTTGACAAAACAAATATAAGATTAAACAAGACTAGAATACTTGACCATAAAGTTGTAAAAATAATATTTGACAAAACAAATATAAGATTAAACAAGACTAGAATACTTGACCATAAAGTTGTAAAAATAATATTTGACAAAACAAATATAAGATTAAACAAGACTAGAATACTTGACCATAAAGTTGTAAAAATAATATTTGACAAAACAAATATAAGATTAAACAAGACTAGAATACTTGAACATAAAGTTGTAAAAATAATATTTGACAAAACAAATATAAGATTAAACAAGACTAGAATACTTGAACATAAAGTTGTAAAAATAATATTTGACAAAACAAATATATATATATTATATATAAACAAATACTTCATAAAAAAAAGTCTTTATGTTTTTAAAGTCAACATGAAGACTTAATATCAAACAAGATCTGGAATTTGTCATTCGTCACTAAAATAGTATAGCACTAAAACTATATAAGTTAATTGACCTTAACAAATAGGAATTGCACAGGAAAGGCATATGTAGGGCTATATGTAGCGGCAGCTTAATAAAAACACAGCAAGTCTTGATGTAAATGATAGAACACATGTAGTTTCAAATACATGTAGGACGTTGTAAATAGTTTGGACATCAGTCCTTTTAGCCCCCTTTATAGGTCAATCAAATTTGTTTGGAAAATCACAGGCAGTCTATTTCATTATGAATCTATAAAAGAAGAAAAAGTTGAGCTAACATCTGACAATCTTCCTGTGAAGTTTCAGGGGTCTGGGATGAAAACTGTAGGAGAATTGATTACACAATTTATGTACCTACTTTTCCCCGCCCATCGATAAACAGGTTTTGAACTTTGTCCAACCTGACCAAAATATCATCAAAATCAGTATCAAAATAAATGATCCACATTGAAATAAGAACACACCCTTATTGGCCCTTTGGCCTCTTCTTTTGAAACAAGTGGGTTTACAATCTCAGTTTCAAATGTCATGCTTCATTTAGTGGCAAGGACCATTATGTTAAAAATTTCAGGAACATTTGTCTAGTACGACGAACACACCTATACAATAATAAAACCACACATTTTGTTGCTGTCTTATAAAAATAATATATCACCACGCACAGTAAAGGCAATAGAAAAACATGTAAGGTGCACAACGATAAGAAATATATGTACACACGTAAAACAAATTGAGTATTTATATTGAAAAAAATGCTTGTAAACTTAATTCTACTAACATCAAACATGACTAGAATGAACTACTTAAACCTCTATGCCAAGCCATTCTCGTCAAAACTATGTTGAAACTATGTTTAAGCCATTATTCAAAGAATTTAGTCACTGAGATTTAAAAAAAAATAAAAATGTGGATTTTGTGACATGTGGAGAACATGGCATTGTCCTTCCTGGGACAAATGTACTTATAGAGTATGTAATCAATGACAAGGAGAAAATCATTATGAAGCCAAAAAGTTTCTATGATAAGGCAAGGTCTGTTTTGAAGAGATACTGGAATGTAAAGCTGTCAACAGTGGATATGCCAGAGTGGTTGCAAGAGATGGAATACAACATTGATACTGACCAAGATGGCGGTGAATACAAATTTCTAGAATACGTAGCTAAAAGATGGTTTGGGAATCACAAATTTATATCGCAAATGGAAAATGAAAACTTCATCCTTATTATATTCATTAGTAGTGTGCATATAAATCTTAGTGTGTAATTTTCAATTCTCAGTGTGTGTTTTTCAGTTTATTTAATCTCAGTGTATAATTTTCAATTTTCAATTCTCATTGTGTAAATTTTTGGAAAAATGGCGTAAACATAGTTTTGACAAGAATGGCTTCCATAAACATCAATGCTTATGATGTAAATAAGTGATGCATCAAAACAAAATATAAAATATTGCAAAAACAACAAAACAACCGTCATATCAAATTTGGCCATTACTACTCATATAAATGATTTGTATGATAAATATCTACTTTTAAATAAAAATGATATACAAAGAACTTCAATGTGGTCAGGGCATTACTTGCATCCAAAATTGACCAAAAAGTACAAATTCTTTTCATCATCAGATAAAATTATAAGAAGCAACTTTGGCTATATTGCAATTGTTTTGCCACTAAGTCATCTAAGTTCATTAAATGAAAAATAAATCTCTACAAGTGTATCATTAATTTTGAAAGTTTTTCTTCAAAATGTGAGTGAACAGATTAACTTTTTAGTCAACAGTTCCCATTCATTTCTGTAATTGATAATTTTAAAATTCTACAACATTTGGATTGATTCATATCTGACTTGTGGCTAATGATGAAAAAATGAATAGGATTATTTTCATTTTATTTTATTTTAAGTTAAAGCTAATGTGTGGCCAAGAAATAGCATTATGCTAATATTTGTTTTGTTTATATTAGCTTAACATTTAATGTACAGTAATCTACAATGGTCTGAGCAACAATCACTGTTTATACATTAACATTTACTGAAAGTACCTCCATTCATCAACCCAACCAAAAAGTTACTTGCAAATACATACAGATTGGTATTTGCAGCATTTACAAACAACTGCAACTCATTTGAACAAGTCACTGCACATGGAAAGTATTGTGTATTGTCATGGTGAAATGTCACCGCAGGTTTTGGATGGAACCCAGTTGTGGGTATTCTGCTTGATCCTGTTGCAAAAACAAGGATATGTTTTGGCTCTAATTCTCTGATGAACTCATTCATTGTCGTTGTAAGAATAACATCTCCTTCTTTAAGGACTGTCTCCAGTTCATTGTCTAAATAAAAAAAAATCTGTCACATGTAAGTCTAATTTTGTCAATCACAGTTAAGAAGGTATGTATAAATCTTCCAATAATTGGGGATTAAATTTGCAAAATTTTAACACTTCTTGATTTCAATATATTTATCAATGGCAATGGCATCTGTCAACCTCAAAAGAAACACTAAATTAACCTCAATACATGATTAGGAATGTATATATAAATTTTCAATAGTATTGAATCAAATTTTGGAAAATTTCACTTTTATGTTTTGTATTTATGGCAACAGCATCAAATCTTGAAGGTCTTCACAAGTTTAGAACCATCAAATTTTGAAAAGATTGGATCAGTAGTTCTGGAGACCCCAAATGCAACAGCAGCCATAAATTTCCATGTAAATTTTGATGTCATTAAATGTATTCATTTATTAATACTGTTTTTCCCTTACTTAATATATAATACACGTATAAACTGCCTTGTATACCAACATATACTGGATAAATTGATATCACAAATATACTCTAAATTAATAATAATATTTGAGAAGAATTTTCTATTTAAGGGCATACAATACAGTTTTGATCCTGTATTTACAGTTTGATGAAAATTTGCATATAGGCTATTTTTTGCCTGATTAAATCAAATCTGTAATAAAAAATATACCTTTATGTGCTACTTTTTGAGTTAAATGAGGTAGAAATTTTGTATATTTATGAAAATTTGGATTTGTGGCCTTATTTCCCTTTCGAAAGAAAAACATCACTTTTTTGTTTTAAAAGATAACACAATTTGTTTTTTGGTAAATAATAAGTAATTTCTGTATTTTATAAGTATCATAAAAAATTATGCATTTTTTAATTATAAAACAGTAAATAGTTCAATTTTTAATTTTGATAAATATACATTAAAAATTACGTTTTCTCAATTCATGACCATTTGATAAATATGAGTTATTTCTGAATAAAATTATGCATTTTTATTCAGAAATAACTCATATTTATCAAATGGTCATGAATTGAGAAAAACGTAATTTTTATTCAGAAATAACTCATATTTATCAAATGGTCATGAATTGAGAAAAACGTAATTTTTAATGTATATTTATCAAAATTAAAAATTGAACTATTTACTGTTTTATAAAATTTGGTCCACATAATCTCTCTGCAAATGAAACAAAATGTCATTTTAATGCACTCATTTTCAAATTAAATCAGTTTGAATGATAAAATCAGTCGAAAATGCATCTTTACCAATATGTTGCGAAAATAACATTTTACGTTAACAACGTCATTACCTCCCTGTAACTGTATTGTATGCCCTTAAAAGTCTAGAAAACATACCTTGAATTGATTCAACAAAATGATGAAAATTGACTAGCACCAATTCTTCGTGCTCTTTCTTCCTTGGATCATGGGAGAACCTTGGCTTCAGTAATGCCAAAAGGTCAGACGAATTGATTCTGACCTTTTTGTACTCGAACAGATCTCTTAGATTCTCCTTGATGACTAGTTTTAGTACCTGTAAATAACTATATAGTAAAACTAATTTGTCTTCAATTAAAACAAGTGAGATAGCAGTCATAGGGACTGCAAATCTCACTCATTCCACATATCTAAAGATTGTAAAATATTTGAATTAAATGCATTTTTTTGTCAATTATATAGTTTTTTATATCATTTCTTTTACCCCCTAACTACTATATACACAAAACACATTATTAAACCCATAATATACCATATCCAAGCTTTGGCAGAAAACATGTCCTAAGAATTTGACCAATTTCAAATATTTAAATTTTGCCTTTTTAACCCCGATATTTACAAATTCTTTTGGTTTTCCTAATAATAATGTTAATACTTTATAAAACCTATGGCAAGCCGTTCGTCACAACTATGTTTAAACCCTTTTTCAAAAAAATACACACTGAGATTTAAAAACCTAAAATAACACACTGAGAATTTGAAATTACACACTGAGATTTAAAAAATTAAAAAACACACACTGAGAATTCAAAATTACACATTGAGATTTTAAAAAGACACACTGAGATGAAATAAATTGAAAAATACACACTGAGATTAATATGCTAATTACTAATGAATATTCATGAGATGAATAATAGGTGAGAAAAAAACTAATTTATCAATACATTTAACCTTACATCATATGTTTCCAGCCCTTCTTCAAATCAGTGATCATTGAGCTGCATCTGAGTGTGGTCAGATAAGAGGCTGCAACTCAATAAATTCCTCCTTATTATCCATTGTTACCTCGACATTATTCCATCTATCTCTTCCCACCATCTATTTTTGTCAACTGCTTCTCTAACTTCATTGTCGCAAGTTGCATTTTCAACCTATACATAAAGTATTGAAGAGATAATATTTTAAAGGGATATACATAAACTATCATCTAATTGTACATGAAAGAGGTTACTACTGTAAATATTTGTCATTATGTTCAGTCTTTGTCCTATCAAGTAATCCTATCTTTATGATATCTGATCTAGTCAACTGACTAATGTCTGCATACAAATAACTTATTTGAGCACACCAAATAAAACTTTCATTTATCATCAAGATACATGAAATGTAAACAACTATTTCAATTGCAAGTGTTTTTTGGGGTATTTTTTTTTCAACTTAATTTACCAAAAAATATCACCTAGATTCCTTTTGGGTTCCACTTAAAAAAACTAGATAAAAAAGATGCCCCCTGAGGCCCTGCTGCATGCATAAGAAAATAGGTTTGCAAGCATTAGATTCAGCAAACAGTGATGCAGAAGTACATCTTTAAATGGTTGTGTCTGTAAGGCATGTTTGATGCCCCCATCATAGTTGATTTATTCTATAAAGTAGAACATATACCGGTGATGTTGTTCCTTCTTAGCTTCACAACTCAAGTTTTCAAAATTAAAAGAGGTAACTTTAATATTCAAATGTCACATGATGAATTCTATTTTCAAATGAACAATTATCAGTAATGCATATTTACACCTCTGTGGTTGTGTAATGACAAAGGCATATAGTGACAAAGTTCACCATCCTGACATTTGTGAAATTTTTTAAAAACAGAATCGAACAATATGCATGACGTTTGTAAATGTTCTAATACTCTACATAATACAAAAGTTCCAGCTTGAAAACTGTTGGAGTAAGCCGGACAAACCATGTTCTCTTTATGCAGTTAGTACAAAAATTGACTACGTCCAAACTACCTGTCATTTTGACAATATTTCATGAAAATCATGTGGATCTGCACACCTCCATTATGTGAAATACCAGTGCAGAGGTATGGCAAGCCGTTCTCGTCAAAACTATGTTTAAACCATTTTTGAAAATTTACACACTGAGAATTACAACAAAGCACTCTGAGATTTAAAACTTCAAGCGCATTGAGAATTGAAAATTACACACTGAGAATAAAAATTACACACTGAGATTTCATAAAGACGCACTGAGATTACAAAATGAAAACGCACACTGAGAATTGAAAATTACACACTGAGATTTCATAAAGGCGCACTGAGAATAAATAAACTGAAAACACACACTAAGAATTTGAAATTACACACTGAGAATTTAAAATTACACACTGAGATTTGTGCGCACATATCTAATTAGCATACTTAATCTGAATCTATTACAAACTAAAACAACAAGGGGACAAAACTCGTTAGTCCTTCGATTTGGCCGTTCAAATTATTAATAAAAAACTTTAGAAATACAAAACAAGAAAAATACCTACTTACTCAGTTGTTACAAAATATAACCAAATGGTGAAAAACTTTATTAAAATTATAAGAAAACATTGGAACAATCTGCAAAAGAATGCAGTGAAATTTTTACTCAAGTGTCTAATATAGCATATAAACGTAACAAAAATATAAAAGATTAACTAGCGAAATCAGGAAACAGTTGGAAGACTTTGAAAAGGACACATGTTTAATTACTGGTAGTAATGATCTGAATTATAGGCAACAAACTTATGAATATGAGCGATGTTAAGTCTTGAAATTTATAACGAATGTTGGTTGAAGAATAGCATTTCATTATAATGACAAGAGTTCTTGAGATCAAGATATAAATCTGTTTTCTTATTCATCTCATGAATATTCATTAGTAATTTGCATATTAATCTCAGTGCGTATTTTTGAAATCTCAGTATGTAATTAACAATTCTCAGTGTGTGTTTTTCAATTTATTTCATCCAGTGTGTCTTTTTAAAATCTCAGTGTGTGATTTTGAATTCTCAGTGTATGTTTTTAATTTTTTTAAATCTCAGTGTGTAATTTCGATTTCTCAGTGTGTTATTTTAGGTTTTTAATTCTCAGTGTGTATTTTTTTTCGAAAAAATGGTTTAAACATAGTTTTGACGAG
>JAASAO010001588.1:0-40223 GCA_017311375.1 Mytilus coruscus | reverse complement strand
TTCAGAGATATAAGCCAAAATCTACATTTTACCCTATGTTCTATTTTTGCCATGGCGGCCATCTTGGTTGGTTGGCCGGGTCACCGACATTTTTAAACTAGATACCCCAATAATGATTGTGGCTAAGTTTGGTTTAATTTGGCCAAGTAGTTGCAGAGGAGAAGATTTTTGTAAAAGTTAACGACGACGGACGAAGACGACGGACGCCAAGTGATGAGAAAAGCTCACTTGGCCCTTTGGGCCAGGTGAGCTAAAAAGGTAGGGTTAGGGACATAAACAAGGGGTTGGTTGGGAAATGGTAAGCACACATATAATCCTTTACTCATTCATCTAATGAGCTTTATTTAGTAAGCTGTTATAGAAACACATATGTATTTAACAGACTATAATAGCATGGTGTTTTCAAATAGGAAACAACATGAAACGTTAGAGTAGACAACGTACCCATATCTATTGATTTATGCAGCACCCATATTAGAATAAAAATAATTAACAGTAAACATTGTTGAACAAATATAAGAAAAAAATGCATGATGTGCACAAAATTTTGGTTAATAAAGTTTTATTTGTGGTCAGTAATATACTTATTTTAATACATTTCGACTTTACCGTTTATTATTTAAAATTATGATGCTTTATTTTTAGGATGTTGAAGAATCAAGCCAGAGTAGCACTATGAGTTCTTTGCAGACAGCAGATAGTCAAGAATCATATGCATCTGTGATGAACATTTCAGATTAGAGAGTCTCAATGCCTTCTTGCATAACTGTAATGTTAGCCCAGTTAAAAGTTTATCAAACCCATTAACAGTAGCAAGTGAAAGAACTAAAAGACGCTACATTGATAAAGCAAAAGAATGTGTGTTTGCTGTTTTGGAAACCATTGCTCCAAAAGAAAAAGATTTGCTATTGGAATCCATTATTTTTGAAAGAAATGAACAGGAGCAGCCTGCTGACGATACCCTACAGATCCTTAAAAAAATCTATATCCAAGCAGAATCATGGCAATTCCAAAGACAAGTATTATCCATCATTGTACAACAGATGTCTTTTGAAGGAGCTCAGAAGGTAATTTGGTGAAGTCAATTAAAAACTAAGAACTCACCTTCTTGAATTTCTCATTTGATAATTATTAACTTATTAAAGGTCACAACAATCAACAGTTGGAGAAAACTCAGAAACTGGAGACTATGATTGAAATTGTTTCAACACATGTGGTGAACTCAAATAATGAAAAGAAACAAAGACAGAAATCACAAAATAAATAACTAGCACAGGGCACCCTAACCCTAACCCTTAACTGTGTCAAAGGAAACATTAAAATTACATTAGTACTAGAAATATGAATTTGTCAGCTGCCAATGTATATATATATATCAAAGATGATGTGTTTGTTATCAAGTTTTGTGGTCGAAAATAGAAACTTTATTAAGAATGTAAGACGTTTAATTTCTCATTTTACAGTTTATTCCTGGATTAACTTCTTGGAGGTTTTATGAGGCCAAACGACATGCAAACATTGAAGGACCGGGACTACCAGTGAATGTCACAGTTGAGAAAAGGGAGAAAATAAATGCCAACAGTCTCGATCATTTCATTGACTTTATCACATCAAATCACATAATGAAAGACCTGCCATATGGTCAAAGAACTCTTAAGCTGGACTCTGGTGAAATTATCAATATACCCAATGTTATCAGAAGTCTGTCATCTAGCTCACTCATCAGCCAATATTTGCAGCTATGTGAAGAAGACAATATTAGCCCTTTAGGTAAGGTTATTGTTTGTCTTCAATGATCAACACAATGAAAATGCATCAATGCAAATTACTTTTGTTTGACACAATTTTGCCTTAATCAAATTAAGGAAGTTCACTACTCAGTTTCAAAATAACAAGCTTTTCATAACAATAGTATATATCGATAGGGGTTTAATAAAGGAACCAAAAGCAAAAAATATAGGTCAATTTGCTTGGTTTCGAGATATTAGCTATTGAAATTTTGGCGGAAAATGTTCTCTCTTGATTTTTCATAGCATTATCATTAACAAGTTAAAGGTCTCAAAACTATTGAAAAATAACAAAGATTTTATAAGACTTTTACAGATGGCTTATAATTATACATATAAAAGCTTTATAAAAAGAATTGTAGAAAAACGGAGTTATGTTCCATGACAAATGTTTAATTACCTTTTCATTAATTTCTTTATCATATGTTCAGTTTTATCTTTGGCATTTGATTTATAATAAGATCGTCTATAATGGAAATCTTTTAGTTATTCAGGAGTAAATTGTCATAATTTATTGATAAGTTGTTGTACTTCGAATTTCATATCATACCCTATTTTATAAACTTTCACATAGATATATTGCAATTAACAGGTCTAAAGACGGGATTTCTGTCTGATATAGTCAAGCTTTCCACACTGTTGGTAAGTTAACCTGGTCTGTTCTAAACGCTTCGTAAAGAGATTGATCCATTTTGAAGTAATGTTATTTGAATATGCTTGCCTTATTGTATTTTGTTAATAAAAGTTTATTGTTGAAACAGCATTAGGTCTCTTTTAGATCCAATTAGAGTACAAATAAAACATACTGAATAAAATAAAATAGTCTGAATAGAGTATACCTTTAAAAATACAGGTTAAAATTATAGAATACTAGTTATCAACAGCATACCGGTTTGAGTTTAATGCATTGAGCTATCACTGGGCATTCGCCAACCTTAAGGTGCATCATGAATTGAGGCCGTAACATAAGAACCTTGCAAACCTTATCAAAGCGAACCCCTCCTATTACATTTGATCTCGTGAGGCGGATAAGGTTTTTGTTTTTAGAAATATACAAAGCAACAAATTAGTATGCAATTTAAAAATTGATATCAAAAGAAATGATCAATCTAAACCATTGCATTGTGCATGCAGTCAGGAAGACTAGGAAACAGATGGAGAAAAGATGGTAAAGTACAAGTGCAAGAGACACAAAGTAAGTTCTTATATGATAGTGAACATTCCGTTATCTCAGATAGTAAGCAAGCATCTGCCCCATATAGGGATGAATTATTTGATAGAGCTCGGAAAACCGCATGGTCCAGTGAATCTGGTATACAGTTAGACTGTTCAAATATTAGACCCAGATATCCTTACATAAGTAGTGAATCGGAATATGAATGCAAGACTCGATATCAAAGACAAACAAGATTGAATAAACTTCCTAGGCCTGAATTAAGAGACATCACAGAAAAGGAGAGCATTTATCCGGCTTCGAGTCAATACAATAAAACACAATCAATTTTAAGCCTATGAATTATAAAGAAAGTAGCTTGAATATTGGTGCGAGACCAAAATACAATGAAAATGAGATAAGTCGTAACACAATGGCACACGCACAAGATAATTCAGAGTTCATAAAACATTCCATGCCTCCGCAAGGTTCACATGTGTTGTACGAAGATTATTATATAGGTTCAAAAGTACACCCTAATGATGTTGGACAAAACAAGTATGCATATACTAGTTTGTACAGAGATACCAAATTCCCTGTCCAAAAGTTGACATGAAGAGACCTCTCTATGAACGGCAAATGCATGTGCCACCTTAATATGACACATTACGCCCACATATTGTAGAACCAGAATGTTATTACAGGTTGCCAAGCCGTCAACATGAAAAGCCATCCTTGTCACTATCAAACCCTGTTCCGGGATCATTGTATGTACCCCAAAGGCCAGTTGGATCTGTTGGTTATATTGACCCTGAATGTCTCCCTCATGCAAGTTCTGGTCTTATTCCTACTTTTGCAAGATCAGTTCATGATTATTACGGAACTAACCCTACTTTGTCGGTTAACTATAGGCGGAAACAGAAAAACCCGATTCATTTGACGGCAAATGTTCCGAGTGGGTTGATTATATCTTACATTTTGAGCAAGTGGCGTCTTGGAATCAATGGACCGATCGGGAAAAGGCACAACAGCTTACAATGTGTCTACGCGGCTATGCTCAGAAAATCTTGAGTGATCTTACACTCGGTCAAGTTTCAGACTATAATGCACTAAAAACGTTTTGTCACAGCGGTTTAACCCAAGAGAGGGTGAAGTTGCCTATCAGTGCGAATTTGGAAATCGGGGACGGCAAAAGATGAGACGGAAGCCGAGTACGGATACAGTTTACGCAGACTTGCACAACATGCTTATCCCAGTCTACGCTATCATGAAATCGAGCCTACGGTTGTTGATCAGTATATACATGGGTTGAAGAATCATGAACTGAAGAACCATGTTCTATTTCACCACCCCAGACACTCAGTCAAGCAATCGCTTTTGCAAGTGAATATGAAGCATTTATTGGCCCAGTTGATAAAATTGTAAAACCTAGAGAGAATATGGACGCTCATAATATTCAAACTCTTCAGATCTTGACTGAAGGCGAGCAAGAGAACCCTGAAAGTAAGATATTAGGTCAGATATCTGAAATGATTGCACAATAAATGTAAGGAGTATACACATGAGAACAGAACAGTAGATACAAAAAATGCAAGTAGAAATAGAATAGGGTCACACAATGAACCAAATATAAATGAAGGACAAGGTTTTTATAATAGAAGTTCACAACCCCAAAATAGATTTGACAGACCAAGGTGATATAACTTGCTATTATTGCCATGAATTAGGCAATATTAGAACTAGATGTCCTTATCTAAATAGGAAAGGGAGAAATTATTTCGATTTAAATCAGGGACCTTGGAATTCTTTAAACGAGGAGGGGCTGAAATCAGGGATGTTAATTCAGCTCGTTCAGACTTTAAAAGTCGTCAAACCAAATTGAAACTTCTAAAAACTAGTGCAGTTTGCAGATATTGTAAATAAAGCAACACTAGACCAAAGGGTAATTAAAATTCCCTGTCAGGACCGGGAGCCCTTATGTAGACAAGAGGTTGATAAATGTATTAATTTAGAAAAGTACGCCACCTATTGTACACTTGAATCAGTTGTCGGATTCATGTCTATATGTCAAGGCTAATATCAATAGCATCCAATGTAAATTATAAGTTGACACTGGGTCTCCTGTATGTGTCATATCATCGAAACTTTACAATACAATGGAAGAAGATAAGACTGAGCTTCAGAAAATCGATACTGCTCTGTACACAGCTGATGGTATTAAGGTAGTGGTAAAGGTCAAGTAAATGTCCAAATTAAACTTGGTACTGAAATGTTTAAGCAAAATGTCATAGTTGCTAGCACAGAGAAGCTTACATGCATCCTTGGAATGGATATCTCAGAAACTCGAGATGTGGAGATAAAAAGGAAAAGGGTCCTAGAAATAAAAGATCAAAATGTCCCGTTAGAAAAAATAAAAGTAATATATGTGTTAGAGTCAAACTGTCTAATGATGTCATCATTCCTCGTGTTCCTACAAAGAGTGAATTTTCAATTGAAAGGCAAGTTGTTGACAAACCAGAAGGTAAAATTACACTTATAGAGGAACACATTTTGTTGACAAGGGGTCCTTACTAGCTAAATCACTTAATGATTCCTAAGCACAAAAGCAAACATTGAACTTGATAAATCTATATCAAAGACCAGTAAAACTGAGCAAGAACACAACCATTGGAGTAGTAAATGAACTAGATTTTGTATCTGACATTGGTTCAAATACTTTCAAATCTCTTGGAAGTTTGAAAACACATTCAGAGCCAGAGCACAGGAAACAATTTCTTGATAGCCCTTCAGAATACTGGACTGAATGTGTTCCACCAGACAGAGCAGAAATATGGCGTGCCATATTTAATAGACAGGAAACTAGCAAAACTCAAAGACATGTATTCCCCTCTCTGATAAAACAAATTAAAACACGTATAAAGTTTATAAGGGTACATATCTTCAAAAGATTTGCTGCAAGACTGAATGAAATATGTATTTAATCTCGAGTAAACTCGCGTAATGGCTTATAATTAGTATTGTCTCAATTGTCTTGCTACCCAATGCTACATGTGTGCCTCTGTACATACTAGCAATTGTTTAAATCTAGTTTAGTTGACTTTGTTCAATTTTCGTAACAGAAACGCATTTATTAATGTAAATATATGTTTTTTTCTATTTTCTATAGTATGATTATTTTGTCACAGCTTTTATAAGTTTTTTTTTAGTCATGGATGAGTTTGAAATAAATGTATCGAATGAGTAATACAGTGAATTCGTTAATCAAAGCGTTTGACCTATATGGAGCTCCAATAATTTAAAATGTAATGGCGGTGGACGTAATTTTATCTGCTCCATTTTCGATGCATATGTCAACCATTGAACCAAAATACTCGTAGAGTTCGTAACTATTCATAATTATAATATATGTGACATGACGTGTCGACATTTTCGTTCCTGTAAAAGGCATGTAGCCTTTAGTCACCATAGACCTTACCCATAGGGATAAGCAAAGAAAGATCCAGTAAAACCCATATATATCGGGACCTGCACTGCTACCTTTATAGGAAAGAAACAAAGAACGAGAGACAACACATATTAAATGAAATGAGACGGCAAGCGCAGAAGGAAGGAGAATTATGGCAAACACAATTGCGGCAGCGGATGAGTAAAGAGAATTAAGAACGTTAAATCCTTTTGATTGACATAATATTTTTGTTGTATAACTAAAAGTTGTCTTTGGGGGATGAATGTAGGAAAACGGAGTTTATTTTCCATGACAAATTTTAATTACTTTCATTAATTACTTTATCTCATGTTCAGTTTTATCTTTGGCATAAGATCGTCAATAAAGGAAATAGTTTAGTAATTCAGGAGTAATTGTTATAATTTATTAAAATGTTGTTGTACTTCCAAATTACATATCATACCCTATTTCATAAGTTGTATGCAGGGCATAAAAATAATGACATAATGACAACTCTTAACCATGCTAATGCTAGCTTTTACTGGCACGGCCATTGGTGGTCCTGAAAAGTATACTTATGAGACATGTTGCATAACGGAATCATTTATATATATATATATTTTATAATCCATGTTACTTTTAAGGTGAAACATCATTTACATAATTATATCTTTAACATAATAATTTTCAGGTAAGAGCACACTCTATAAAATTCTATCAGAATGTGCTGCATCAGTACGAAAAAGTGTTGAGGGCCTGGACAATTATGTAATGGAAGGATCCCGTGCATTTCAAACATTGGAGGAAATATTTATGGATGAGAATAACTTGAAAACAAAGTTGTTAGAGGCAAAACGATATCTGAAAGCAGATTTTAAGGTTTGTAATATAGACAGTATAACTTTAAAATACTCTTATTGTCAGAAAGAGCCCAAGTGACCAATCTGATAATACTGGCTCACCTTTTAAAGCTCACTTGGCTAGAATGTCCATGTGGGCTATTGCCTATTACTTGCCATCATTGGTCACCAACTGACATCTTAAATATTTAAAAAAAATCAAAAGCCACTGAACTGGTTGTAACCAAACAATCTTTGGGTATCTAAATTATAATTTGTGAGTAACTTATACACAGATCGTCAATCAAAATGAAAAAAATCATAGTTGCTGTTTTAAACCTAGAACATGGTTTAGCTTACATTTCAAAAGTATATATGTACATTACAGAATAAAAGTACACTTCAAAATGACACTCGTCTAGGTAAAGAGGTACCACTGTTGAACATTTCAGGAGAGTTTAAAAATATTGCAGAAGGAGTTATTGCCCCTGATTTTTTTTGTTTTTTTTTGGGGTCAAATTTTGCAGCTATATATCTTGAAATATATGAAATGTCATTGCAAAGTTAATCAACATGCTCAATTATTCCTGCCAATAAAATATCATAAATTATGAGATAACTGCAGTGTATTATAGGAGCAAACACCTTTTTAACGGAATTTATTTGTGTATAAATTCGACCAATTCACTCACAAGCAAATAAAAGTCCGAAGGACTTTTTTGATATGTTTGTAAGTGACTTGGTCCAGTTTATACACCAATAAATTACTTTGAAAAGGCGTTTAATCCTTATGATTCTTTAAAAATGGAGATAAGTAGATATAAGAAGATGTGGTATGAGTGCCAATGAGACAACTCTCCATCCAAGTCAAAATTTATAAATGTAAACCATTATAGGTCAAAAGTACGGAATTCATTTCCCCACACTCGTAACCTCTACCACACGCAAATTGTATATTTGTGTCATTGAATTGGTCTGGCGCATGAATATATTTGTTGGTAAACGCAAAAAAAATGTACTCCATGAAATTTCCTATCTGATAAAAAATAAACTGCAAAAATTGTTATAATCATTCAAATGAATGTTTTGTGTTTATAACACAAAGTAAAAATAAATTTTAACGTCGAGCCGGATTGTATTATTATCACCTTGTTTACATTGGTTACGAAAGGCAGTTCCGTCAACGTTGTCTATCGAAAAATAAACAACTTCAAGAACAACTATTGAAGTCCTCTCTACCAATCATATCAACGTATGCCCTAATATGTAAATCATATAAGAATTATTTTAAAATGTAATGGCATCAATTAGATGATTTGATGTTGGCAAATTAGTTTGTAATCCTTTTTTCTAAACCTGTATTATGTCCTCTGAGGATGCACATTACATCTCATGTTGTCAATCCTGTAATTGATGCCATGAATTTTACTTTGTGGATCAACCAAGTTTGATGTAATATTAAATTGCATGTATAATACAGGATTAGTGTTTGAGTTATGGCATCTGAAAATTCTATTTTATACAATTTTACACTTTTAAATATTATCCATTTTGTATTTTAGATACATTTAGCCAGGCAAACCAATGTTAAACAGCATTGTTTGGGATTTGCACTGAGTATTCCAGGAATTGAATTTCAGCTTCATTGTCAGCACATTCATAGCCAGCATTGTCAAAGCTGTATAGACTTAGATGAAACATTACAGAAAGTTCTTGAAAATGCTGAGAAAAGCAGATTGAAAATAAAGATGCTCTTATGTTTAAGGTAATTATCATAATGTTATTATACGGGCCCATGCGACACTTGGTGCTGGACACCCCATATAGTAATTAGTCTGTCTGTCAGTCACAGTTTTCGTTGTTGTACGATAACTCAAGTTTGCTCCCATTCAAACAGGCCATTTTCTAGTTGCATTACAATATGGAATCTGTTTTCTATATCTAACCACAAGTGGTCTTTGACTAATATAAATGACATCTATATTCCTAACAGACTTCACAACAAACTATTTAATCCACATGCAAAACACTCCATTTTGTTTACAATCCTTAATACACAGATCAGCCAGATTCCACGTATGTTTATTTTCAAGTTAGTCTATGAGGGTCATCCGTGTGTTTCAGACACATTCTTCTTTTCTTAACTCAAGTTTATGATAACCTCAAGTTTTATATAGATATTTTGTCTTTTGTAACTATGGTTGCCTCAATATTTGGTTAAACCTAAGACAATATCATATCTTCCTCTGTAACAAGCCAGACTAATCTCTGTGATTTAAACATAGTATGACATTGTTATAACAATACTTTTGATGTAACACTTCTTCTGTATTCATAAATTTTAAGAAAGTAACATTTTTTTTACTTTATAGGTAGAGAAGGCTGTAAATGATATCAAAAACCTCCAAAAACACATTGTTAGATCAAAGAACCAAGAATTTGCCAGGAAGGATATAGCTGACAACATGGAAATAAATGATGTCATTATCACATCAGACTGGGCAATGAAGTTTTTGCCAAGACGCCATCGAGAGGGTCAGTTAGACTGGTTTGCCAAACGGGGCATCTCCTTGATAAAACTACAACAATAGAATGCAAACTTTAACCCACCTTCACATCTTCAGCTCACAAACATCTCAAGATGCTGCAGTTACTACCGCGATAATGACAGATTTGGTTCGGGACTTGAAGACAATCCTTCCAAATCTACAGAATGTCCACATATTTAGTGATAATGCAGGTTGTTACAAGAGTTCATTAACATTGTCAACTCTAAGACATGAAATTGGGAAAGCACTGGCATCGTATAACTTTAGTGAAGCCCAGAATGGGAAAGGTAACACAATATAATCTTGATAATAAAACCCTACACCCTTGCAAACAGTTTGGGCGATTCCTCCTAAGATGTTCAATTGTATTTAATGAAGCTTTACCAAAATTATTATACCCTGAATTTGCTTGGAATATATCGGGAGGAAAAACCATGAAATTTATATGTGGACGAGTGGGGTATTGATGAAACTTTGCACAGTTGAAGAACACTACATGGAGTGTGCATGAAAGAAAAAATAATAAAGGGAGATAATTAACTTGTAATATGTGCTTTATTATCATATTATTTACATTCTAGTTCATATCACAATCTCAGCACTCATAATTAGTTGGATAATGTAACTTATACACAGAAACATTTGCAGTAGTAAGGTTGCATTCTTATGAAATTAGATCACTGTGACCTAGATTTGAAGCTCATAATATGTCATATTTATTAATGCAGGTAGAAATAAATTCATTATGCTTTTTTGCAGGTCCTTGTGATAGAAGAGCCGCCCATGCCAAATTTGTCATAAAAGATTTATTAATGAAGGAAGAGACGTCACTTCTGCACTTGATATGAAAAGGTATTATTCAAAGCATTATTTAAAAAGTGGATACACAATGAAGGAAAAGATAGTCGGACAAACCATGTATAAATTCTGATGATCTAAAAACAGACAGTCAAGGGTAACTTAATGTGCCATCAAACATTTGTCATGTGAGCATAAAACCAAGATATTAAAATTGGGGTACCCAATGTTGGATAATTCTATAAAACTAAACATTATCTCAATGTAAAATGATTGACTTTTTGATGGAATTTTGTGTTTGGGCCTTGAATTATGTCTATTTCAATGAGTAAAATTATTATCACATGATTATATGAAATAGTTTTTCTTGAACATAAAAGTTATTCTGTTATTTTTCAGGCCCTAGAAATTTGGACAAAAGCATACAATGTAAGAGTAGTTGACACTGTTTTAGATCTGGATGCAGAAAAACATAAAGAGTCAATAAAGAATGTCTCCAATTTCTACAACTTTAATTTTGCAGATGATGGCTTGAGAATGTGGCAGGCATACAACATTGGTGAAGGTAATACAATATATACTGCAGCTGTGCTATTTGAGCAGTCAAATTGCATTGACCGTATATTCATATGTGATATACAGTCACTGACCATATATATCACCTTGTTTATGACGTTGACAATGTGTTTCAGTAGAGTTTTATTTATGACATCAATAAAACATACAGGTTCGCGGAAATTTTACGTCTTCCGCTCAAAATTAAGAAATGATGGTTTTAACCATAAATACTTCATTTAGAACAGTTATAAGAGTTGCAGTATATAAAGAATAACCATACATTGTCTCGAAATATCAATGTTATTTGTACTCGGCTCGAAACAGGTAGAAATGCTTGGCCTCGCTTTCTACCTGTTTCTAAGCCTGTACAAATAACATTGATATTTCGAGTCAATGTATGGTTATTCTATATATACTAAACTTGTTTCACAATTATCAGTATGAATGACATCTACATGTATCAATTTTATCCAATAAAAAGTCTCAATTCAACAACATTTTATTTAGTTCTTACTGTATTTCAGGATGGTTTGCATAATTGCAATGATGGGATGGATACATATAACAATATAAAAATATCTTGGAAATTTAATGAACTTGGTCAAAGTCCCATAACTCTTACAAAATTTGATAAGCAACTACTTTAACAATGATCCTCTGACATTGTGAATTTTGATACAAAAAAAGAGCTATTTGTGTTCATGAATGTCCCACAAGAGAAGAGACAAACTTTATATAATGTACCTTCATTGTTTACAGGGAAATTGGTGCAGTGGGATTCCCTCAAGCCATCTAAGAATGCTGTGCATTTAAAGGTCATCAGTGATTGGACCGACATAGCAATATCAGATTCCTATGAAGGTAAGCTTTGATATTTGGTAGTATATATTGTTATGATATGCAAGTCTAAATTCAAAACAACAGTCATACATATGATTGTGTTGAATAAAAAACGTAAATTTTTATACATCATGCATGCAAAACAAATTTCTTGGTTGAGGGGTCTAAATACAGCACAAACAGTGAAAAAGTATATTTTAACATATTGTTATTATATATACTAGAACACACCCGCGAAATCGCAGGCATTTAGGGTGTGGTTGAAAGTATGTAAACTGTTGATAGTATGAATTTTCGTAAAATATTTTATGACTGGCTTATTTCAGGAAAGGTATCAAAAGTCTTAGCCTGCGGGTGCCGTGTTGACAGGACATGATTTTGTTTTAGACCTCCCCCTCTTTTTCCAAAGTCCGTTATTGCTTGTTTTCTGTTTTTCTCCATACTATGAACATACACATGATACATATACTAAAAATAAAAATTAATTTGCTATTTACTACTCAGATTTACTATCAATTCCTAATCTACTATCCATGGCAGTCACTGATGTAGTATCATGTAGAGACTCTTTATATTATATATCAGCGACCGCCGTGGATAGTAAACTTGGAATTGATAGTAAATAGCAAATACATTTTTTGTATAATATATGTATGATCATAGTATACAGAAAACCGTGAAAATAATTGTCCTGTCCCAAGTATTTTTGAAAATCATGTGCTATTTTTAAACATTTCTAAACGGAAGTATTGTTTATTACTTAAAAGTCCGTCCGATGACTGAAACAATATCCGGACGCCTTCTTTTCGTTTTCTCCCAAAATAACCCAAACTGAATAATCATAATCATGGATGACAAATGCGACTATGCATGGTACCTATAGGACACAGGGAATGATGATTAATTTGTGGAAGGAAGAGAAGCGACACACAAAATGAGGTCTTCTCGTTTAATAGTATAGATACTCTAAACCCCATTTTGATTCATCAAATCGTATAAAGAGTAATTTGACTAATGAACCATTTTCATCAGTTATGAAATGGAAACTACATTTTCTTTTCATTGATGTCAACATTGATTGTCTCTGCAGGAATTCATTTCCACATGTGATTATACAAGTTCGTTTATTAAGTAGATATTATGATAAGGCTGCTATTTTATTCTATGATATATATGTACATATATGTGTAACTTTTATATTTATTCTCTGTAGATCCAGTACCAACAACAACAAAACACAAACAAAGTTTGATATGCCCTTTGGAGAACTGCATCCGTGAATTTAAAAATAAAGAAACACTAGATCAGCACATCTTGCAAGGACAATGTGAACATCAGTTAGAAAAGAGGCATTGTCTGACAAAAGCAAAATTATATATGCTAAGAAATTATTAAATGCACCTTTGTGTTGCCCAGATATGACTGCTGAAAATGTTTTTGAAGATGACAGTTTGGTCAATAGGTGTTGCGGATGGGCTTTGAAATCAAAAAGAAGAAAACAGTTTTCAATCAAAAGCAGAAAGACTTTATGATCGAGAAATTTCAAATTGGCAAAAGAACTGGCAGTAAGGTTGATGCCAACACAGCAAACAGAAGATCCATTTTGAAGAAAGAGATCACTAAAACTATTGACATTTAGTAACAAGAACTTTTGAGGGTTATTTGCTTTATTGAAAT
Organism: Mytilus coruscus; assembly: GCA_017311375.1. NCBI lineage: Eukaryota > Metazoa > Mollusca > Bivalvia > Mytilida > Mytilidae > Mytilus > Mytilus coruscus. Next base: position 26,577 of record JAASAO010001588.1, on the reverse strand, counting down.
AGATTTTTTTACTTTTCTACTTCTATACTGATATATAAACATTATTTTTAACCTAATAACTCGTCATCAACAACATATTTATGTGGCCTGCACATTTTATGTGAATCGACATATCATGCATATAGGGATCACTTTAGTCATGGTCGATGACGTCACACTTTTCCATTTCGAATTTCTCAGCTTCTACTGGATGGATAATTAGATATTTGGTACATGGCTTTGACATAGTCACTTGCAGCCCCTTTTCAGGTCCGTTGCTTATCTACTTCCTGTTTATCGATCGACTTTGTAGTTTTTTAGGTGCTGCATAATGGAAATTTCCGTTACAGTTTTTCAAGATTCTTCTTTAGGGAATACTTGGATATTTGGTACATGGCTTTAACATGATGACTTGCACTGTGCCCTTTTCAGGTGTCTGCAATACCAACTTCCTGTTTTTCGAATACTTTGAAATTTTCACATAACACTGGTCATACATGTACATATGCAAAAAATTACGTAATAGTTGTAAAAGGTAGGCAACACACGTCTTCCATGGAAGACTCGCATCTAAGTTTAAGGTTTCTGAGTTATGCCGCTGCAAATTAGTTGTCTTGGGATTGGTTTTCTCCTTAATTTGATGTGCAAGCATGTGATTATCTCATCTGCAGGTCATACCAATTTGAACACACATTTGGCCCTTCTCTGTAACAGAGTTTTGCCTATTTTTCAGTAACAGGGAAACATTTCTATTCAACGTTCAGGAAGAAACAAAAGACTATATGTTATCCACATGCTCCGGCAGCAATGTTACTTCCGGTAAACGAGGAAACGGCTTTGTCGTAAAGTCTGTACAAGACAATACCAGATTCAATCTTCCTGAACTGATTGAATGCGATAACATTCCCAATAATCGGAACGAAATTGCTACACCTGAGGATATATTGCAATATCAACACTTGCAAGAACTACAAAAACATATTCTCCCGATTGATGGAAAATGCAAAATCCTATTGCTCATTGGAAGAGACCTAATAGAGGCACATCACGTCCTTGATCAACGTCTTGGACCACCAAAGGCTCCATTTGCGCAAAAGTTAAACCTGGGTTGGATTATCGTTGGTGAAATACGCTACGATAAGCAACATGTTCACCATGAACTCACTACAAAGGAAACACATCCAACTTGCAGTGTTGTTAAACCACATACAAAGAAATTACCTGAGTGTAATAAAACCAACACCCAGTCAAATGGAATTCAAACTGATTCGTTTAAACATTATCCCCGTTTACATGGGCAACCGAAAATGAAATCAGCGACTTCGATCGTCAGACTTGCAGAAGCCGAAAAGTTCATTTCGGAAGCAACGCCACCAAAAGTGAAAGCCGACAAAGAAAAGTACATCCGAAAACATTCAATTCCCAAGAAAAGCTTCAATTCGCCTTTGGATACGCAAGGACAAGAGGAAAGTAGAATAGACAATTCCAACTTAAGTCACAGAGAAAAGGAACATGGCACCGGATGGTCTACTGTATGCCGTAAACGTAAAGGAAAGCGTCCGTCTCGCAAGATGTCCTCGTTTGATCGCATATCCGTGTCGAAAGGAGATTCTTCCATCAGAACTACAGCCATGGAGTTGGATCTTAGATCGCCGCGATCTCGTCGGAAACACCGCCTTGTCTAGGATAGAAGCTGTGAAATACCCAGCCTCCCGTTGGACTACTTCTAAGTGGAACTTTGGACTGTTGTTATATATTTAACATTTTATTTGTTTTTGATAATGGAATAGTGATGTCAGATAGACCTCAGACGGGGAGTGTTCTGCAACTCATTCATCATTTGTTCTTCATGTGATCATCATTTTATAATATTTATGTTTCATTGCGTACATCACTTTATGTGCTCCAGTTTTAGGAGTTTTATACAGGACAGTGTAGGAACCCGTGTTACTTTCCCCTCTCTTCTGAGTGACGAAAACTGCTCAGCAGGCCGTGTGCACAACTGCAAGGAACATTCAGCGGACACGTTGTCCAAAGGAACAATTCGTGGCTAACCACAGCGTGAGTTACCTTTAAAACATTACAAATTATGTCTTTACATCAGCGATGAACTGTTTTAATATATTTTCCTATGTTATAAAGAAATTATGAACATTTAACCGTTCAAACTGTTCGTATCTGCGATTACACAATTTAATTCAGACAGAACCCGACGTTTGCAAGAATATTCATCTATTTATTATTATAAAGAACATTAACAGCTTTATATATCTACGAACTGTTTATCCGTATTTTTAATGGACTTTAATTATCATTGAACACATTGTAAAATTGTATTTATATTTGTATTTTCAGTTTTCACCATTTGGATTGGTAGTGAAATAAAAGTCAGCTCCTGATTGTTTTATCTTTACATAAACCCAGTCATCTTGGTTAAACTCGCTGGTCCGGCCAGTACATCATAGTATACATGAAGAATAACATGAAACTGAATAATCATAATAATGGATGACAATGGTACCTATAGGACACAGAGGCATGCTGATTAATTTATTGTGGAAGAAAGAGAAGCGACACACAAAATGAGGTCTTCTCGTTTAATAGTATAGATATGTTTAAAAACTCGAGTTTGAAAGTTATTTTCTAATAAAATTCGAAACCAGAAACAAAAGTTTTAATATATCTAAAACGACTAAAATAAAGTTTGAGTGTATACACAATGTAATGCCTTTTAATTTGAGTCTCATCTAAAAATATCGTATATTCCATTATTACATTATATCAATAATTATAGTTAATATTATTTAAAAACTAACCGGGAGCGTCTCCACGAAAGCGTATTATGGATGTAGTAAAAATAAAATCGGCATTGAACTTTTTATTTCAAAGTCGAAATTTTGACATTTCAAATCTTAAAATCTCTGCGAGTAATAATTTATTTTTCACTTATTGCGATAATTTCTGGATTGAATCAAATTGTATTCCCGAATCGAGGAAATTAAATTATAAAACCGGAGGCGGGTAAGCGTAGCCTAATAAGGCCAATTTGGGGTTGGTGCTATCAAGATATTTACTATGAATAAATATTTGAATAAGGTGATTTCATAAAAAGAATCAAAATCTCACATTTTGATTATTTCTATCAGAAGCTCAAGCATAACAAATCGCCCCACTGGCAAATCGCCCCACTTGCGAAAAGGGCTAAATCCTGTTAAATTTAATCCTGCCAACTGGCACCACTTAATGAAAAAAGGTTAAATCTAGATGAATATATAATTTTCAGGTCTCCTAACTCGCCCCACTTAAATGAAAACTAATATCATAGAATTGTTTATGGTTTGAAAAAAATGAGAAATTTGGTGGCATGGTTTTAAAAATTTCAAAAAAGTAAAGTAGCCTTCTTTTTTATATTTGTCATGCATTTACTATGTCTACTGTGTATCCTTGTGCTTTTCTGTGATGCTCACATGAGTCCCAGACAATCCATTGATGAAAAGCCAGCCTTCTACGACCTCATTAAGAAACTTCATGAAGATTAAGGTCAAACTAGTGCACAAGCAGTATATTGCCCCATAGATATACAATGGGATTGCATCTTTTTTCATAAGTAGGGCGAGTTAGATTTCTTAATTAATCGTGGTTTTATCTATCCCAGTAGTTCTGTCATGAGTGGGGCAAATCGGCAGACCTTATTTCAACGGGATTTTAAACCTTTTCATAAGTAGGGCAAGTTATCCAACCTTATTTCAACGGGATTTTAAACCTTTTCATAAGTAGGACAAGTTATCCAACCTTATTTCAACGGGATTTTAAACCTTTTCATAAGTAGGACAAGTTATCCAACCTTATTTTAACGGGATTTTAAACCTTTTCATAAGTAGGACAAGTTATCCAACCTTATTTCAATGGGATTTTAAACCTTTTCATAAGTAGGACAAGTTATCCAACCTTATTTCAACGGGATTTTAAACCTTTTCATAAGTAGGACAAGTTATCCAATCTTATTTCAACGGGATTTTAAACCTTTTCATAAGTAGGACAAGTTATCCAACCTTATTTCAACGGGATTTTAAACCTTTTCATAAGTAGGACAAGTTATCCAACCTTATTTCAACGGGATTTTAAACCTTTTCATAAGTAGGGCAAGTTATCCAACCTTATTTCAACGGGATTTTAAACCTTTTCATAAGTAGGACAAGTTATCCAATCTTATTTCAACGGGATTTTAAACCTTTTCGTAAGTAGGACAAGTTATCCAATCTTATTTCAACGGGATTTTAAACCTTTTCATAAGTAGGGCAAGTTATCCAACCTTATTTCAACGGGATTTTAAACCTTTTCATAAGTAGGACAAGTTATCTAACCTTATTTCAATGGGATTTTAAACCTTTTCATAAGTAGGACAAGTTATCCAACCTTATTTCAACGGGATTTTAAACCTTTTCATAAGTAGGGCAAGTTATCTAACCTTATTTCAATGGGATTTTAAACCTTTTCATAAGTAAGACAAGTTATCCAACCTTATTTAAACGGGATTTTAAACCTTTTCATAAGTAGGACAAGTTATCTAACCTTATTTCAATGGGATTTTAAACCTTTTCATAAGTAAGACAAGTTATCCAACCTTATTTAAACGGGATTTTAAACCTTTTCATAAGTAGGACAAGTTATCCAACCTTATTTCAACGGGATTTTAAACCTTTTCATAAGTAGGGCAAGTTATCCAACCTTATTTCAACGGGATTTTAAACCTTTCATAAGTAGGACAAGTTATCCAACCTATTTTCAATGGATTTTACCCTTTTCATAAGTGGGGTGAGTTGGTGACCAAGAGTGGGGCAAGTTGTTGAAAAAGTGGGGTGATTAGGTGTGGGGTGATTTGTCATGGATTCCTTCTATCATTAAAGAAGGCCATTGAAGTCCAGTCACACTGTTTGTCAGTCCATCCTTTTTGTATTGTACTGTAAAAGAACAGAGGGTTTGTATGCATGCTGTAAAAATGATACTTCTGTCCAACATTTTCTCTCATATCCAACACAATTGAATATTAATGTAGTGTTTATATATCATGTATATAAATGTTATTTTAAGTGTTTATAGTGTTTTATTTATTTACAGCAATTTGTAGACTTTGTCGTGAAGAAGTCACCAAGGCTACAGCAAATTATAATGGTCCAGTTTTTGACAAACATGAAACTGTAACTGAAGCAGAGCAGACACTTTTGCAGGTAAAATTTGAGTGATAACACCCCATTATTTGAAGACCCTAGGTTGTCAATAGTCGATCCAGAATTGAAACTTAGGCGGGGTTGGTTCTTCCTTACATCATTTTATAGTTTCAAATAAAAATCAGCAATACAGAATGAAATCATAACTTGATCTTTAACTCTTCATAGCAGAATTACATACTAAGTATCAGCAGATTATCTGAAACCATGTAGTAGAAATATATAAAGAAAACTGTTTTTTTAATCCAAGGGCCATTATTTCAGCAATCCCATTATTTCAGCAATAAACAGTGAAGTGGAATGAACTTCAAGATGATCTACAATTCATCATAGAACATTCAATGCATACAATATAGCAGCTTAATTATCAATTTCTGCAAGTGTTCCTCCAAAAAGGCAGGAAATTTCGAAAAACTTTCCGTATTCAAAGACTATTTATTATTTCAGCAAAATCAATGGCGTGCAAGGAAACTGTTATTATTTTAATCTATGTAACATTACATTTTATTTAAGGAGATAAGAGTATATACAGGACATGAGGAAGAGGAAGATGTTTCTTTGGCAGGAGAAGGAAAAGGGTTTGTATTTTGTTTCTGTTATATATTATCCAAAATTGAAAAGGCATTTTATGGGTATTGCCTGTATATCTGAGACAGCTACTATATACATGGCAGACTTGATATGTGGTCAATTGATAGATTACAGTTAAACTAGGCTTCACTATGATGTAATTTTCAGCATGAGCAACTTAATTAGGTTTTGGGTTAAGGGTCATATCTAGATGTAGATAGCTGATATTTTAGGAGTACACAAGAATTCACTAAGAAGTAGGTCACTCTGCCCTACATTTACAGCTATTATATTTATTGATAAGGAGTGGGACATCACGTGTCTCATACAAAAATTTTCTAATTCATGTATTAAAATTTTATAAAGGAATCAATGGTTCTAAAAATTATAGCTTTTGCAATTGTCCTATTTTAAATACATGTATTTGCTTCAAATGAAATTCTTGGCATATATATTTAAATGGCTTTGTTTTATTTTTAAAGACAGAGGATTGCCTTGACAGAAATGATCAGTTTAAAAGAATTTGTGTACATGTAAGTATTCATGCAGTACCTAAAAATAAATAAGTTTTCCTTCTTTTATCCTTCAAAAATGTTACGTAGGTAGTTTAGAAATCTTTTTTTTATTCTTTTCATTTGAAGATCCAGAAAATTTGAGGTTGTTTGCGGGTTTTCAACAATCTAGTTTTAAACTATCCCTATTTCCTCTTTTACTTTAGATAGTTTCCTTCCCCCAACTATATCTCCCCTGACAACTTGCTTTGAAAACATTTTATTACCCTAATTTTAGCATCTTGGCTATAGAAAACTAGAGGCTCTATGGAGCCTGTGTCGCTCACCTTGGTCTATGTGCATATTAAACAAAGGACACAGATGGATTCATGACAAAATTGTGTTTTGGTGATGGTAATGTGTTTGTAGATCTTACTTTACTGAACATTCTTGCTGCTTACAATTATCTCTATCTATAATGAACTTGGCCCAGTAGTTACAGTGGAAAATATTTTGTAAAATTTACAAAATTTACAAAATTTATGAAAATTGTAAAAATTGACTATAAAGGGCAATAACTCCTTAAGGGTCAATTGACAATTTTGGTCATGTTGACTTATTTGTAGATCTTACTTTGCTGTACATTATTGCTGTTTACAGTTTATCTCTATCTATAATAATATTCAAGATAATAACCAAAAGCTGCAAAATTTTCTTAAAATTACCAATTCAGGGGCAGCAACCCAACAACGTGTTGCCTGATTGGTCTGAAAATTTCAGGGCAGATAGATCTTGACCTAATGAACAATTTTATCCGCTTCAGATTTGCTCTAAATGCTTTGGTTTTAGAGATATGAGCCAAAAACTGCATTTTACCCTATGTACTATTTTTTAGCCATGTCGGCCATCTTGGTTTGCGGGCGGGGTCATTGGACACATTTTTTAAACAAGATACCCTAATGATGATTGTGGACAAGTTTGGTTAAATTTGTTGTAGTAGTTTCAGAGGAGAAGATTTTTGTAAAAGATTACAAAATTTACGAAAAATTGACTATAAAGGGCAATAACTCCTTAAGGGGTCAACTGACCATTTTGGTCAAGTTGACTTATTTGTAGATCTTACTTTGCTGAACATTATTGCTGTTTACAGTTTATCTCTATCTATAATAATATTCAAGATAATAACCAAAAACGGCAAAATTTCCTTAAAATTACCAATTCAAGGGCAGCAACCCAACAACGTGTTGCCTGATTGGTCTGAAAATTTCAGGGCAGATAGATCTTGACCTGATAAACAATTTTATCCATGTCAGATTTGCTCTAAATGCTTTGGTTTCAGAGATATAAGCCAAAATCTACATTTTACCCCTATGTTCTATTTTTTGCCATGGCGGCCATCTTGGTTGGTTGGCCGGGTCACCGGACACATTTTTTAAACTAGATACCCCAATAATGATTGTGGCTAAGTTTGGTTTAATTTGGCCAAGTAGTTGCAGAGGAGAAGATTTTTGTAAAAGTTAACGACAACGGACGAAGACGACGGACGCCAAGTGATGAGAAAAGCTCACTTGGCCCTTTGGGCCAGGTGAGCTAAAAAGGTAGGGTTGGGGACATAAACAAGGGGTTGGTTGGGAAATGGTAAGCACACATATAATCCTTTTACTCATTCATCTAATGAGCTTTATTTAGTAAGCTGTTATAGAAACACATATGTATTTAACAGACTATAATAGCATGGTGTTTTCAAATAGGAAACAACATGAAACGTTAGAGTAGACAACGTACCCATATCTATTGATTTATGCAGCACCCATATTAGAATAAAAATAATTAACAGTAAACATTGTTGAACAAATATAAGAAAAAAATGCATGATGTGCACAAAATTTTGGTTAATAAAGTTTTATTTGTGGTCAGTAATATACTTATTTTAATACATTTCGACTTTACCGTTTATTATTTAAAATTATGATGCTTTATTTTTAGGATGTTGAAGAATCAAGCCAGAGTAGCACTATGAGTTCTTTGCAGACAGCAGATAGTCAAGAATCATATGCATCTGTGATGAACATTTCAGATTAGAGAGTCTCAATGCCTTCTTGCATAACTGTAATGTTAGCCCAGTTAAAAGTTTATCAAACCCATTAACAGTAGCAAGTGAAAGAACTAAAAGACGCTACATTGATAAAGCAAAAGAATGTGTGTTTGCTGTTTTGGAAACCATTGCTCCAAAAGAAAAAGATTTGCTATTGGAATCCATTATTTTTGAAAGAAATGAACAGGAGCAGCCTGCTGACGATACCCTACAGATCCTTAAAAAAATCTATATCCAAGCAGAATCATGGCAATTCCAAAGACAAGTATTATCCATCATTGTACAACAGATGTCTTTTGAAGGAGCTCAGAAGGTAATTTGGTGAAGTCAATTAAAAACTAAGAACTCACCTTCTTGAATTTCTCATTTGATAATTATTAACTTATTAAAGGTCACAACAATCAACAGTTGGAGAAAACTCAGAAACTGGAGACTATGATTGGAAATTGTTTCAACACATGTGGTGAACTCAAATAATGAAAAGAAACAAAGACAGAAATCACAAAATAAATAACTAGCACAGGGCACCCTAACCCTAACCCTTAACTGTGTCAAAAGGAAACATTAAAATTACATTAGTACTAGAAATATGAATTTGTCAGCTGCCAATGTATATATATATATCAAAGATGATGTGTTTGTTATCAAGTTTTGTGGTCGAAAAATAGAAACTTTATTAAGAATGTAAGACGTTTAATTTCTCATTTCACAGTTTATTCCTGGATTAACTTCTTGGAGGTTTTATGAGGCCAAACGACATGCAAACATTGAAGGACCGGGACTACCAGTGAATGTCACAGTTGAGAAAAGGGAGAAAATAAATGCCAACAGTCTCGATCATTTCATTGACTTTATCACATCAAGTCACATAATGAAAGACCTGCCATATGGTCAAAGAACTCTTAAGCTGGACTCTGGTGAAATTATCAATATACCCAATGTTATCAGCAGTCTGTCATCTAGCTCACTCATCAGCCAATATTTGCAGCTATGTGAAGAAGACAATATTAGCCCTTTAGGTAAGGTTATTGTTTGTCTTCAATGATCAACACAATGAAAATGCATCAATGCAAATTACTTTTGTTTGACACAATTTTGCCTTAATCAAATTAAGGAAGTTCACTACTCAGTTTCAAAATAACAAGCTTTTCATAACAATAGTATATATCGATAGGGGTTTAATAAAGGAACCAAAAGCAAAAAATATATAGGTCAATTTGCTTGGTTTCGAGATATTAGCTATTGAAATTTTGGCGGAAAATGTTCTCTTGATTTTTCATAGCATTATCATTAACAAGTTAAAGGTCTCAAAACTATTGAAAATAACAAAGATTTTATAAGACTTTTACAGATGGCTTATAATTATACATATAAAAGCTTTATAAAAGGAAAAATGGGTGTCAATGGGCAAAATTTTTTAAGGCATTCAAATGGATAAAACCAGAGGATTCTGAAAATCTGACAAAAATCTCAAAACATGACAAGTGAACATCCTTAAAGAATACATTAAAGTTATTTTATGCACTTACATTATGTACATGTAGGTTCAAAAATGACCAATTTGGCATTCATTTCAGCTTAATTTTGTTTTTATGTCCAATTCACTGAGTGGAAGTTTATATCAGGAATTCTTTGTCAATGACCAAATGTGGCACATTTTGTAAAAGAATCACCTCAGTCAGCATTGAATGCATGAGCAACTCGGTAGGGTTAAAATTTTATGTAACAAACAAAAACAAAACTATGTTCGAAAGATATCTGGTGCCCGCGGGCCTCGCTTTTTATCAATCACATACTCTTTCTTAGTTTAATGGAGCATGACTTTGATGAGGTAGATGAAATTTTATGCTGATTTTGAATTATCCTTACATGAGTTTTTTCAAGATAGCATGATAAGATTCCTTAATGGAAAAGAAACTTTAACCTAAAGGTACTGTAGTAAAACGGAGTTATGTTCCATGACAAATGTTTAATTAACTTTTCACTAATTACTTTATCATATGTTCAGTTTTATCTTTGGCATTTAATTTATAATAAGATCGTCTATAATTGAAATCTTTTAGTTATTCAGGAGTAAGTTGTTATAATTTATTAATAAGTTGTTGTACTTCCAAATTTCTTATCATACCTTAATTTATAAACTTTCACATATATATATTGCGATTACCGGGTTATGTTTAAATTTGTCTAAAGACGGGTTTCCTGTCTGATATGGTGAAGCTTTCCACTCTGCTGGTGAGTTAACCTGGTCTGTTCTAAACGCTCAATTTATAGATTGATCCATGTTTATTTAGAGTAAATTTATATAGTCTAATTTACTCCTTGAAACCTCTCTATTTTTGATATTAGTTTACATTGCTAAATTATACTCCCCATTTACTTTTGATACATTTTTCGTCTACATGTTTTGATACTACTTTACACTTGTTGAATTTGCTTGCCTTGTTGTATTTTGTTAATAAAAGTTTATTGTTGAAACAGCATTAAGTCTCTTTTAGCTCCAGATAGAGTACAAATAAACATACAGAATAAAAAATAGAAGTCTGAATAGAGAACACCTTTAAAAATACAGAGTAAAAATATAGAATACAAGTTATCAACAGCATACCGGTTTGAGTTTAGTGAGTTGAGCTATCACTGGGCATTCGTCAAGCTTAAAGTGCACCATACATTGAGGCCGTATCATAAGAACCTTGCAAACCTTATCCAATCGAACCCCTCCTATTACATTTTGGTCCCGTGAGGCGGAGAAGGTTTTTGCAAATACACAAGGCAACAAATTAGTATTTTGATTTGTATTGAGAATTAAATTTTGATATCAAATAAAATGGATCGATCTAACCCCTTGCATGGTGCATTCAGTCAGGAAGACTATGAATCTGACGAAAAAGATGGTAAAGTACAACAAGTGCAAGAGACACAAAGTAAGTGTTACTTATATGATAGTAAACATTCAGTTATCGCAGATAGTAAACAAACATCTACTCCATATAGGGAAGAATTATTTGGTAGAGCTACACAAAACACATGGTTCAGTGAATCGGGAATACAATTAGAATATTCAAAAGCTCGACCTACATATGCTTACATTACTGGTGAATCTGAATCCGAATGTGAACCTCGTTATGGAAGACAAACAAGGTTGAATAAACTTCCTAGGCCTGAATTAAGTGAGATCACGGAAAAAGAGAGCATATATCCGGCTTTGAGTCAATACAAAAAGACACAGTCAATTCAAAAGCCTATGAATTATTTAGAAAGTAGCTTGACTTCTGGTGCGAGACCAAAACATACAATAAAGAATGAGACAATTCGTAATACAATTGCACAAAAACACGATAATTCAGAGTTCATAAAACATTCTATGCCTCCGCAAAGTTCACATTATATGTATGAAGATCATTATATAGGTTCCAAAGTAGCCCCTAACGATGTTCGACAAAAAGGGTATGAATATGCTAGTGTGTATAAAGATACTAAACTCCCTGTCCAAAAAGCTGACATGCAAAGACCTCTCTATGAAAGGCCAATGCATGTGCCGCCTCAATATGACCCATTACGCCCTCATATTGTAGAACCAGAAGGTTATTACAGGTTGCCAAGCCGACAACATGAAAGGCCATCCATGTTACTGTCAAACTCTGTTCCGGGATCATTGTATGTACCCCAAAGGCCAGTTGGACCTGTTGGTTATATTGAGCATGAAAGCCTCCCTCATGAAGGTTATGGCCCTATTCCTACTTATGAAAGATCAGTTCATGATTATTACGGAACTAACCCTATTTTGTCGGGTAATAATAGGCGGAAACAGAAAGAACCCGATTCATTTGACGGCAAATGTTCCGAGTGGGTTGATTATATCATACATTTTGAGCAAGTGGCGTCTTGGAATCAATGGACCGATCGTGAAAAGGCACAACAGCTTACAATGTGTCTACGCGGCTATGCCCAGAAAATCTTGAGTGATCTTACACTCGGTCAAATGTCAGACTATAATGCACTCAAAAACGTTTTGTCAAACGGTTTAACCCAAGAGAGGGTGAAGTTGCCTATCGGTGCGAATTTAGAAATCGAAGACGGCAAAAAGATGAAACGGTAGCCGAGTACGGGTATGGTTTACGCAGACTTGCACAACAGGCTTATCCCACTATACGCTATCATGAAATCGAGACTACGGTGGTTGATCAGTATATACACGGGTTGAATAATCATGAACTGAAGAAACATGTTCAATTTCACCACCCCCAGACGCTCAGTCAAGCCATAGCTTTTGCAAGTGAATATGAAGCATTTCTTGGCCCAGTTGATAAAATTGTAAAACCTAGAGAGACTTTTGACGCTCATAATATTCAAACTCTACAGGCCTTGACTGAAAGCGAGCAACAGAACAGTGAAAGTAAGATATTAGGTCAGATATCTCAAATGATTGACAATAAATTTAAGGAGTATCTAAATGAGAATAGAACAGTAGATACAAGCAGAAATAGAATAGGGTCATACAATGAACCAAACAGAAATGAAGGACAAGGTTTTTATAATAGAAGTTCACAATCCCAAAATAGATTTGACAGGCCAAGGGATATAACTTGCTATTATTGTCATGAATTAGGCCATATTAGAACTAGATGTCCTTACTTAAATAGGGAAAGGGAGAGAAATTATTTTGATTCAAATCAAGGATTTGGGAATTCTTTAAACGAGGAGGGGCTAAAATCGAGGATGTGAATTCAGCTCGTTCAGACTTTGAAAATCGTCCAAAACAAATTGAAACTTTTAAGAAACAAGTTCAGTTTGCAGATGTTGTAAATGAAGCAACAACACTAGTCCAAAGGGTAAATAAAATGTCCTGTCAAGATCGGGAACCCTTATGTAGACAAGAGGTTGATACATGTATTAATGTAGAAAGCACGACACCTATTGTTCACTTGAATCAGTTGTCGGGTTCATGTCTATATGTCAAAGCTGAAATCAATAGCACCCCATGTAAATTATTAGTTGACACTGGGTCTCCTGTATGTGTAATATCATCAAAACTTTTCAATACCATGGAAGTAGATTATAAGACTGAGCTTCAGAAAACTGATACTGCTCTGTACACAGCTGATGGCACTAAGCTAGTAGTAAAAGGTCAAGTAAATGTTCAAGTTAAACTTGGTACTGAAAATTGTAAACAAAATGTCATAGTTGCTAACATCGAGGAGCTAGCAGGCATACTTGGAATGGATTATCTAGAAAACAAGATGTCGAGATTAAAATAGGGAAAAGGGTCCTAGAAATAAAACGTCAAAATATCCCATTAGAAAAAATAAAATGTAGTATAGGTGTTGAAGTCAAACAGTCTAATGACGTCACCATTCCTACAAATAGTGGATTTTCAAATGAAAGTCATGTTGTTGGCAAACCAAAATGGGAAATTGCACTTATAGAGGGTACAAACTTTGTTAACAACAAAGGGCTCTTACTAGCAAAATCACTTATTGATTCCAAAACCCAAAAGCAAAGACTGTACTCAATGAATGTAAATCAAAGACCAGTAAAGTTGAGCAAGAATACTACTATTGAAGTAGTAAATGAAGTAGATTTTGTGTCCGACGTTGGTTCAAATACTTTTAAATGTGCTGAAAGTTTGAAAACACATTCAGAGCCAGATCACAGGAAACAACTTCTTGATAGCCCTTCAGAATACTGGACTGAACGTGTTCCACCAGACAGAGCAGACATGGCGTGTCATATTTAATAGACAGGGAAACTAGAAAAACTTAGAGACATTTATTCCCCTTCGCCAATAAAATAAATTTAAACACGTGTAAACTTTTATAAGGGTACATACCTTCAAAAGATTTGTTGCAAGTCTGAATGAAATATGTATTTAAACTCGAGTAAACTCGCGTAATGGCTTAGAGTTAGTAATGTCTCAATTGTCTTGCTACCCAAGGCTGCATGAGTGCCTCTGTACATACTAGTATGCATTTGTTTAAATCTAGTTTAGTTGTCTCTTTCAATTTACGTAACAGAAACACATTTATTAATGTACATATATGTATTTTATATTTTCTATATATAGTATGATTATTTTGTCATAGTTTTTTATGATTCCTCTCTTTTTCAGTCATGGATGAATTGGAAATAAATGTACCGGATGAGGAATACCGTGAATTCGTTAATCACAGCCTTAGACCTGTATGGAACCCAAATAATACAAAATGTAATGGCGATGGATGTAATTTTGTCAGCTCTAATTTCAATGCATATGTCACCCATTGGAGCAAAATACATGTAGAGATCGTAACTATTCATAAGTGTGATATTTGTGAAAAGACTTTTCGAAATTTTAGTTCATGTAAAAGGCATGTAGCCTTTTGTCATCATAGACCTCATCCAGAAGTATTAGTAAGGAAAGATAAAGTGAAAAACCATTCATATCGGGACCCGCTCTGCTACCCTTATAGGAAAGGAACCGAGAACGAGAGACATCAAATATTAAATGACATGAGACGGCAAGCGCAGGAGAACAGGAGAAGAATGGCAAACACAATCGCGGCAGCAGTTGAGGAGAGAGAATTAAGAACTTTTAATCCTTTTGATTGACTTTAATATTTTTGTTTTATAATTAAAATTTGTCTTAGGGGGAGGAATGTAGGAAAACGGAGTTATGTTCCATGACAAATGTTTAATTAACTTTTCACTAATTACTTTATCATATGTTCAGTTTTATCTTTGGCATTTAATTTATAATAAGATCGTCTATAATTGAAATCTTTTAGTTATTCAGGAGTAAGTTGTTATAATTTATTAATAAGTTGTTGTACTTCCAAATTTCTTATCATACCTTAATTTATAAACTTTCACATATATATATTGCGATTACCGGGTTATGTTTAAATTTGTCTAAAGACGGGTTTCCTGTCTGATATGGTGAAGCTTTCCACTCTGCTGGTGAGTTAACCTGGTCTGTTCTAACGCTCAATTTATAGATTGATCCATGTTTATTTAGAGTAAATTTATATAGTCTAATTTGCTCCTTGAAACCTCTCTATTTTTGATATTAGTTTACATTGCTAAATTATACTCCCCATTTACTTTTGATACATTTTTCGTCTACATTTTTGATACTACTTTACACTTGTTGAATTTGCTTGCCTTGTTGTATTTTGTTAATAAAAGTTTATTGTTGAAACAGCATTAAGTCTCTTTTAGCTCCAGATAGAGTACAAATAAACATACAGAATAAAAATAGAAGTCTGAATAGAGAACACCTTTAAAAATACAGAGTACAAATATAGAATACAACAGCATACCGGTTTGAGTTTAGTGAGTTGAGCTATCACTGGGCATTCGTCAAGCTTAAAGTGCACCATACATTGAGGCCGTATCATAAAAACCTTGAAAACCGTATCCAATCGAACACCTCCTATTACAGTACAATGTGAACATGAGTTTTGGACGGACAGACGAAAGGGCAGACATACCCTAAACTAATATGTCCCCATACTTTTGTATGCAGGGCATAAAAATAATGACATAATGACAAATCTTAACCATGCTAATGCTAGCTTTTACTGGCACGGCCATTGGTGGTCCTGAAAAGTATACTTATGAGACATGTTGCATAACGGAATCATTTATATATATATATATTTTATAATCCATGTTACTTTTAAGGTGAAACATCATTTACATAATTATATCTTTAACATAATAATTTTCAGGTAAGAGCACACTCTATAAAATTCTATCAGAATGTGCTGCATCAGTACGAAAAAGTGTTGAGGGCCTGGACAATTATGTAATGGAAGGATCCCGTGCATTTTAAACATTGGAGGAAATAGTTATGGATGAGAATAACTTGAAAACAAAGTTGTTAGATGCAAAACGATATCTGAAAGCAGATTTTAAGGTTTGTAATATAGACAGTATAACTTTAAAATACTCTTATTGTCAGAAAGAGCCCAAGTGACCAATCTGATAATACTGGCTCACCTTTAAAGCTCACTTGGCTAGAATGTCCATGTGGGCTATTGCCTATTACTTGCCATCATTGGTCACCAACTGACATCTTAAATATTTAAAAAAATCAAAAGCCACTGAACTGGTTGTAACCAAACAATCTTTGGGTATCTAAATTATAATTTGTGAGTAACTTATACACAGATCGTCAATCAAAATGAAAAAATCATAGTTGCTGTTTTAAACCTAGAACATGGTTTAGCTTACATTTCAAAAGTATATATGTACATTACAGAATAAAAGTACACTTCAAAATGACACTCGTCTAGGTAAAGAGGTACCACTGTTGAACATTTCAGGAGAGTTTAAAAATATTGCAGAAGGAGTTATTGCCCTGATTTTTTTGTTTTTTTTTTTGGGGTCAAATTTTGCAGCTATATATCTTGACATATATGAAATGTCATTGCAAAGTTAATCAACATGCTCAATTATTCCTGCCAATAAAATATCATAAATTATGAGATAACTGCAGTGTATTATAGGAGTAGACACCTTTTAACGGATTTATTTGTGATAATTCGACCAATTCACTCACAAGCAAATAAAAGTCCGAAGGACTTTTTGATATGTTTGTAAGTGACTTGGTCCAGTTTATACACCAATAAATTACTTTGAAAAGGCGTTTAATCCTTATGATTCTTTAAAATGGAGATAAGTAGATTTAAGAAGATGTGGTATGAGTGCCAATGAGACAACTCTCCATCCAAGTCAAAATTTATAAATGTAAACCATTATAGGTCAAAAGTACGGAATTCATTTTCCCACACTCGTAACCTCTACCACACGCAAATTGTATATTTGTGTCATTGAATTGGTCTGGCGCATGAATATATTTGTTGGTAAACGCAAAAAAATGTACTCCATGAAATTTCCTATCTGATAAAAAATAAACTGCAAAAATTGTTATAATCATTCAAATGAATGTTTTGTGTTTATAACACAAAGTAAAAATAAATTTTAACGTCGAGCCGGATTGTATTATTATTACCTTGTTTACATTGGTTACGAAAGGCAGTTCCGTCAACGTTGTCTATCGAAAATAAACAACTTCAAGAACAACTATTGAAGTCCTCTCTACCAATCATATCAACGTATGCCCTAATATGTAAATCATATAAGAATTATTTTAAAATGTAATGGCATCAATTAGATGATTTGATGTTGGCAAATTAGTTTGTAATCCTTTTTCTAAACCTGTATTATGTCCTCTAAGGATGCACATTACATCTCATGTTGTCAATCCTGTAATTGATGCCATGAATTTTACTTTGTGGATCAACCAAGTTTGATGTAATATTAAATTGCATGTATAATACAGGATTAGTGTTTGAGTTATGGCATCTGAAAATTCTATTTTATACAATTTTACACTTTTAAATATTATCCATTTTGTATTTTAGATACATTTAGCCAGGCAAACCAATGTTAAACAGCATTGTTTGGGATTTGCACTGAGTATTCCAGGAATTGAATTTCAGCTTCATTGTCAGCACATTCATAGCCAGCATTGTCAAAGCTGTATAGACTTAGATGAAACATTACAGAAAGTTCTTGAAAATGCTGAGAAAAGCAGATTGAAAATAAAGATGCTCTTATGTTTAAGGTAATTATCATAATGTTATTATACGGGCCCATGCGACACTTGGTGCTGGACACCCATATAGTAATTAGTCTGTCTGTCAGTCACAGTTTTCGTTGTTGTACGATAACTCAAGTTTGCTCCCATTCAAACAGGCCATTTTCTAGTTGCATTACAATATGGAATCTGTTTTCTATATCTAACCACAAGTGGTCTTTGACTAATATAAATGACATCTATATTCCTAACAGACTTCACAACAAACTATTTAATCCACATGCAAAACACTCCATTTTGTTTACAATCCTTAATACACAGATCAGCCAGATTCCACGTATGTTTATTTTCAAGTTAGTCTATGAGGGTCATCCGTGTGTTTCAGACACATTCTTCTTTTCTTAACTCAAGTTTATGATAACCTCAAGTTTTATATAGATATTTTGTCTTTTGTAACTATGGTTGCCTCAATATTTGGTTAAACCTAAGACAATATCATATCTTCCTCTGTAACAAGCCAGACTAATTTCTGTGATTTAAACATAGTATGACATTGTTATAACAATACTTTTGATGTAACACTTCTTCTGTATTCATAAATTTTAAGAATGTAACATTTTTTTTACTTTATAGGTAGAGAAGGCTGTAAATGATATCAAAACCTCCAAAACACATTGTTAGATCAAAGAACCAAGAATTTGCCAGGAAGGATATAGCTGACAACATGGAAATAAATGATGTCATTATCACATCAGACTGGGCAATGAAGTTTTTGCCAAGACGCTATCGAGAGGGTCAGTTAGACTGGTTTGCCAAACGGGGCATCAATTGGCATGTGTCTGTCTCCTTGATAAAACTACAACATAGAATGCAAACTTTAACCCACCTTCACATCTTCAGCTCACAAACATCTCAAGATGCTGCAGTTACTACCGCGGTAATGACAGATGTGGTTCAGGACTTGAAGACAATCCTTCCAAATCTACAGAATGTCCACATATTTAGTGATAATGCAGGTTGTTACAAGAGTTCATTAACATTGTCAACTCTAAGACATGAAATTGGGAAAGCACTGGCATCGTATAACTTTAGTGAAGCCCAGAATGGGAAAGGTAACACAATATAATCTTGATAATAAAACCCTACACCCTTGCAAACAGTTTGGGCGATTCCTCCTAAGATGTTCAATTGTATTTAATGAAGCTTTACCAAAATTATTATACCCTGAATTTGCTTGGAATATATCGGGAGGGGAAAAAAACCATGAAATTTATATGTGGACGAGTGGGGTATTGATGAAACTTTGCACAGTTGAAGAACACTACATGGAGTGTGCATGAAAGAAAAAAATAATAAAGGGAGATAATTAACTTGTAATATGTGCTTTATTATCATATTATTTACATTCTAGTTCATATCACAATCTCAGCACTCATAATTAGTTGGATAATGTAACTTATACACAGAAACATTTGCAGTAGTAAGGTTGCATTCTTATGAAATTAGATCACTGTGACCTAGATTTGAAGCTCATAATATGTCATATTTATTAATGCAGGTAGAAATAAATTCATTATGCTTTTTTGCAGGTCCTTGTGATAGAAGAGCCGCCCATGCCAAATTTGTCATAAAAAGATTTATTAATGAAGGAAGAGACGTCACTTCTGCACTTGATATGAAAAGGTATTATTCAAAGCATTATTTAAAAGTGGATACACAATGAAGGAAAAGATAGTCGGACAAACCATGTGTCTAAATTCTGATGATCTAAAAAAACAGACAGTCAAGGGTAACTTAATGTGCCATCAAACATTTGTCATGTGAGCATAAAACCAAGATATTAAAATTGGGGTACCCAATGTTGGATAATTCTATAAAACTAAACATTATCTCAATGTAAAATGATTGACTTTTTGATGGAATTTTTGTGTTTGGGCCTTGAATTATGTCTATTTCAATGAGTAAAATTATTATCACATGATTATATGAAATAGTTTTTTCTTGAACATAAAAGTTATTCTGTTATTTTTTCAGACCCTAGAGAAATTTGGACAAAAAGCATACAGAGTAAGAGTAGTTGACACTGTTTTAGATCTGGATGCAGAAAAAACATAAAGAGTCAATAAAGAATGTCTCCAATGTCTACAACTTTAATTTTGCAGATGATGGCTTGAGAATGTGGCAGGCATACAACATTGGTGAAGGTAATACAATATATACTGCAGCTGTGCTATTTGAGCAGTCAAATTGCATTGACCGTATATTCATATGTGATATACAGTCACTGACCATATATATCACCTTGTTTATGACGTTGACAATGTGTTTCAGTAGAGTTTTATTTATGACATCAATAAAACATACAGGTTCGCGGAAATTTTACGTCTTCCGCTCAAAATTAAGAAATGATGGTTTTAACCATAAATACTTCATTTAGAACAGTTATAAGAGTTGCAGTATATAAGAATAACCATATTGTCTCGAATATCAATGTTATTTGTACTCGGCTCGAAACAGGTAGAAATGCTTTGCCTCGCTTTCTACCTGTTTCTAAGCCTTGTACAAATAACATTGATATTTCGAGTCAATGTATGGTTATTCTATATATACTAAACTTGTTTCACAATTATCAGTATGAATGACATCTACATGTATCAATTTTATCCAATAAAAAGTCTCAATTCAACAACATTTTATTTAGTTCTTACTGTATTTCAGGATGGTTTGCATAATTGCAATGATGGGATGGATACATATAACAATATAAAAATATCTTGGAAATTTAATGAACTTGGTCAAAGTCCCATAACTCTTACAAAATTTGATAAGCAACTACTTTAACAATGATCCTCAGACATTGTGAATTTTGATACAAAAAAAAGAGCTATTTGTGTTCATGAATGTCCCACAAGAGAAGAGACAAACTTTATATAATGTACCTTCATTGTTTACAGGAAATTGGTGCAGTGGATTCCCTCAAGCCATCTAAGAATGCTGTGCATTTAAAGGTCATCAGTGATTGGACCGACATAGCAATATCAGATTCCTATGAAGGTAAGCTTTGATATTTGGTAGTATATATTGTTATGATATGCAAGTCTAAATTCAAAACAACAGTCATACATATGATTGTGTTGAATAAAAACGCAAATTTTATACATCATGCATGCAAAACAAATTTCTTGGTTGAGGGTCTAAATACAGCACAAACAGTGAAAAGTATATTTTAACATATTGTTATTATATATACTAGAACACACCCGCGAAATCGCAGGCATTTAGGTGTGGTTGAAAGTATGTAAACTGTTGATAGTATGAATTTTCGTAAAATATTTTATGACTGGCTTATTTCAGGAAAGGTATCAAAGTCTTAGCCTGCGGGTGCCGTGTTGACAGGACATGATTTTGTTTTAGACCTCCCCTCTTTTCCAAAGTCCGTTATTGTTGTTTTCTGTTTTCTCCATACTATGAACATACACATGATACATATACTAAAAATAAAAATTAATTTGCTATTTACTACTCAGATTTACTATCAATTCTAATCTACTATCCATGGCAGTCACTGATGTAGTATCATGTAGAGACTCTTTATATTATATATCAGCGACCGCCGTGGATAGTAAACTTGGAATTGATAGTAAATAGCAAATACATTTTTTATAATATATGTATGATCATAGTATACAGAAAACCGTGAAAATAATTGTCCTGTCCCAAGTATTTTTGAAAATCATGTGCTATTTTTAAACATTTCTAAACGGAAGTATTGTTTATGACTTAAAAGTCCGTCCGATGACTGAAACAATATCCGGACGCCTTTTTTTTTCGTTTTTCTCCCAAAATAACCCAAACTGAATAATCATAATCATGGATGACAAATGCGACTATGCATGGTACCTATAGGACACAGGGAATGATGATTAATTTGTGGAAGGAAGAGAAGGACACACAAAATGAGGTCTTCTCGTTTAATAGTATAGATACTCTAAACCCCATTTTGATTCATCAAATCGTATAAAGAGTAATTTGACTAATGAACCATTTTCATCAGTTATGAAATGGAAACTACATTTTCTTTTCATTGATGTCAACATTGATTGTCTCTGCAGGAATTCATTTCCACATGTGATTATACAAGTTCGTTTATTAAGTAGATATTATGATAAGGCTGCTATTTTATTCTATGATATATATGTACATATATGTGTAACTTTTATATTTATTCTCTGTAGATCCAGTACCAACAACAACAAAACACAAACAAAGTTTGATATGCCCTTTGGAGAACTGCATCCGTGAATTTAAAATAAAGAAACACTAGATCAGCACATCTTGCAAGGACAATGTGAACATCAGTTAGAAAAAGAGGCATTGTCTGACAAAAGCAAAATTATATATGCTAAGAAATTATTAAATGCACCTTTGTGTTGCCCAGATATGACTGCTGAAAATGTTTTGAAGATGACAGTTTGGTCAATAGGTGTTGCGGATGGGCTTTGAAATCAAAAAGAAGAAAACAGTTTTCAATCAAAAGCAGAAAGACTTTATGATCGAGAAATTTCAAATTGGCAAAAGAACTGGCAGTAAGGTTGATGCCAACACAGCAAACAGAAGATCCATTTTGAAGAAAGAGATCACTAAAACTATTGACATTTAGTAACAAGAACTTTTGAGGGTTATTTGCTTTATTGAAATAGATTTTTTTACTTTTCTACTTCTATACTGATATATAAACATTATTTTTAACCTAATAACTCGTCATCAACAACATATTTATGTGGCCTGCACATTTTATGTGAATCGACATATCATGCATATAGGGATCAATTTAGTCATGGTCGATGACGTCACACATTTCCATTTCGAATTTCTCAGCTTCTACTGGATGGATAATTAGATATTTGGTACATGGCTTTGACATAGTCACTTGCAGCCCCTTTTCAGGTCCGTTGCTTATCTACTTCCTGTTTATCGATCGACTTTGTAGTTTTTTAGGTGCTGCATAATGGAAATTTCCGTTACAGTTTTTCAAGATTCTTCTTTAGGGAATACTTGGATATTTGGTACATGGCTTTAACATGATGACTTGCACTGTGCCCTTTTCAGGTGTCTGCAATACCAACTTCCTGTTTTTCGAATACTTTGAAATTTTCACATAACACTGGTCATACATGTACATATGCAAAAAATTACGTAATAGTTGTAAAAGGTAGGCAACACACGTCTTCCATGGAAGACTCGCATCTAAGTTTAAGGTTTCTGAGTTATGCCGCTGCAAATTAGTTGTCTTGGGATTGGTTTTCTCCTTAATTTGATGTGCAAGCATGTGATTATCTCATCTGCAGGTCATACCAATTTGAACACACATTTGACCCTTCTCTGTAACAGAGTTTTGCCTATTTTTCAGTAACAGGGAAACATTTGAAGAATGATGAACTTGTATGCATTTTTGGAATTGTTTTCAGATCAATCAATATATTTATGATAATATGTTAGCATTCAAGAATAGTTTGGTCACTATAGTCTACATTTTACAGGCTTACTTGACTTGTACCTTGATATTTGTTTGTATAGTTAACATGATCATGATGATATGCTAAGTTTAATGTAAAAATATAGAATAATGGTATTTTTGTTTTTGATACTGACTTTATCAGCAAGAATATCAAGCGAGTCCGCTAGGGCGAGCTGATATTCGAGCTGATGAAGTCAGTATCAAAAAATTAAATGCCATTGTTCTTTTTATCGTCAATCTGTCTTAACTCTATGTTTTTTTGTAAAGAATAAGAAGTAAAATGATATAATAAGTAAAACTACTTTTACGCGTACAAAACGTTTGGTTCGTTGTTCGGTTGTATGAATGGAGTCGCGTGCATTTCATTGATAAATTGAAGCGGGTGGACAAGAACATGTGACGTTACTGCACTGATACATGACGTCATTGCCTAATATTTTCGAGTATCAAGTCCTGTCCATGATATTGAAAATATTAGGCAGCAAGATCAAAGGGGAAATGTTCTAATTGCCGATAATGGAAGTTATTTTCAAATAGGTTCTTTTAGTAATTGTGGGATAAAGGTTACCATATGTAGCAACAACTATCCAAACAGATCTTTTTTTTTAAGGAACATGAAGTAAGGTTACTAATAAGACTATTTTCAAATACTTATTGCATTTAGTAAGAGGATGACATTAATAGTAGAATAAGAGAATTTTGTAAGCGATATGAAAATATTTTGGCGGGAAACCGAACTTCTCTAGATTTTTCATCAGTTATAATGGATTCATGAATCTTTGAAGTCTTAAAAAATTTTAAGATAATTTATAGAATGTAGTCAAACTATCTTACTAAACTTGTTTTTATGTTTCTAACATATACATGATATAAATGAAAGATAAAGGGCTGTTGAGGGAAAAATATATATACCATAGTTTAGATGGATAAACCCTTAGAATTTTGAATAATTTGTCCAAAATTAAAAAGTCACCATCATTAAACTATCAGTATATGTCATTGTTATGTTATTTTCACTTTAAGGGCTGAATATGCTCATGTTTATTTGTGTTTATCATGTAGTTTAATGTGTCTGATGATCTTTTCAAAATTTCAAAAATAGAAAATTGAAATTCTTGACATTTTATTTTGAATATTTTTTTTTGCCATAATTTGCCCATGGATTTTTTTTTTTTTCTCATTTTGTAATACTATTTTAGTACTACCCAGGTTTATGATACAGAATACTCCATGATGCTGGCTTTTCATAGAAAAATGGGTCCAAAGTTGGCATTATTTCACCTTTTCCCGAAAATTTACAAATAATGAATCAGGGTGTCATATGGCTCTGTTCGTAAATGTATGTTAAATGTAAAACTGAAAGTATGTGCTTAACCCAAGCAATATATATGATTGTTTTACATATTATATCTGGAAAATGTTTATTAGTTGTCTAAACTATTATTATTTAAGTCTGAAAATGTCAATATTGGGCATTTTTCTGAGATTTTGAGTGGTCAAAATCAGCCATAATGGTAACCATAGCAACCACATGCACCATCCATAAAATCTTTCCAGGTAAGTTTCTATTGAGTGGTACTAAGTATAATAATAAAGTTTCATCACACAATATTACAGTGTCGCATATGAATAGAATAGAATAGAATAGAATAGTTTATTCACCAAATTAGGGCCCAGGAGGGCATATAACATACAACAATATGATTACACATTTTGACAAAACTATATAATATGAACAACAGTACATGTAGTGTAAATAAAAGATAGACATTTTAAAATCAACCTTGACCCAAGTGCATCAGGAAGTTGCTGTGACCATTAAAAATAAAATAAAATAAACCTAACTATGCAACTACATTAATTTATAAATATTGGCTCATCTGCAATGGGTACCAAGAGTCGATGCTGAAAGGGGTAATCCCTACTTGTACCCAAAGCAGATCAGTCAAAAACGCATAAAAAGTAGTTTTGAAAGATAATAAATTATAGCAGCATTAAGAAATTTATGATAAACCAGCAATGAGCATCAACGGACGGTGCCGCTAAATTTAAATCTTCTTATGCTCAGTGCAGGCCTACCAGAGTATAATAGTGTTTAATAATAAAGCAAGTAAAAATCAGTTGCTGCAGATTACGATCTAATTATCTGTATCTTTTATATACTTAAAAAAAAAGAAGCTAATGTACAGGGGTCTTCAGTATTCATAATCCAAACTAATTTGTTATAAATATCTAAATGTTGAAAGTTTGGACATGATTTTAATATATTTTGAATTAATTCCTCTCTCTTAAGTAAATGGGTGTCACATTTTATTAGATAATGAACTTCATCTTCAACTTCACATGAAGTGCACCTGGGACATATTCTGTCTTGTCGTAGAATACCCTGGTATCTACCAAATTCAATTTGTAGTCTATGTGCAGATAGTCTTAATTTTCTTTGCTCAAAAGGATGTAAAATAGTCAAATAATTTTCAAAACCATCATTGTTCTTGAATGTGTATAATGACCGTTTTATTATATATCCCGTATACATGTATTGCAAAAAACCTACAGAAAATTAAGTACTGGAACCAATTACTTGCCGAATAGTCAAGCTAACAAAGACAACACTTTATGACCTGTACAATGATTGAAAAAAAAAAACATATTGTTAAGTCCCAAATTCACCCCATTACCATTTTATCGCAAATAAAAGTCAGGTGGACCATGGAGGTACTATACTTACTTGTTACTAAGTTAGTATAGTACCTCCATAATAAAGCCTTTAAGTTCAGGCGTGTTTGAGTTTACTGTTTTGTCTAAACAAAAGAATTGATATATCATAACGCTTCGGATTCCATTATTTTCATATATAAAGCCTAATTGTTGATAAAAAGCTTTAAAAATCACTTTATTAAAGAATAAATTATATGGGTCAAATATCATGCTTTTGCAATGAGTCATTACGGCATGGTAGGTGTGTTCGAATGATACAAATGAAAACGTTTATCTACCTCAAATAAGCCAATTTTAATGTTTTGTCATACTGGTATTTTTTGTTGGTAATAGTTTATCCATTTTTAACAGTATAGTTAATCATTTTACCCATGCAAATGTACTATAAAGAAAAG